>OZ026849.1:14592638-14740138 GCA_964023205.1 Lutraria lutraria
GAACCACTAGGACTGTGAGGGACGTTAGAAGATCTATTTTAAAACCTTACCTCATATCCTCAGGATCTACCATGCTGATTTTTCTGTCATTGTACAAATGTTCCCATGATCCATCAGTTCCTGGGATACCAGAAAGCATTGTTTCAAATCTCGGCTTTATTGTTTGATGGCGTTCATCTATACTGTATACAGAAATGGTTCCCGGTCGTTCGCTACCAATCAATAGTAAAGTAATACCGTTGAAATGACCCATTGTGATGCTCTCGGTTTCTGGGCCCTGAAAGATAGGATATTATTGATTCATTATTCAAGTCAGACCAACAACCGGGACCATATGGCGACTCACCATGCTTCGATGGAGGAGCAAAACACTAGGCGTACACCCGGATGGAAACATTAACAATCTGCAAGCTTAGAACTGGGCTGGACTTCCTCGCACACATGTGGTTTTTTTCTGGTATTGTGTGGGATTTATAATCAGCGATGAGAAGCTGATACTGTCTAGTCAGTGACTTTAATGATGTCTCTGACGAAAGGTATTGCATGTATGTCAACATGGTAATCTATTTAGGCTTTGACGCTGTTAGTTAGTAATACAAATCGATAACCCTGGCCACAATAAGATACGCTGAGCTCTTACTGCAATATGAAATTGTATCAACAAATCATAATTTCAAAGCACACCAAGAATTACTAGAATCTTTGTCTGCTGACACCAATATACATGTACTTATTTAGGTGTAAACATTGTTTGTCTCTGGTTACCCCACCTACCCTACTGTCCCCCGCGACCCTAGATGTTATATTAGACCCAAAGGAACGGTACGTCCACTTTCTCACTTTTTTGTACCTTTCCATACACTTGCAAGAGCAAAAAGCCGTCTACCCTGTTTTCAGTGACCATGTAACCAGTAACAATCATTGTCAAGACCTTTAGCATATTCGGGTACCCTGTGTTTAATGAGCATGTTCCAGAAACAATTTTTATGAACTTCATCATAATCGGCTGCCTATATCCATAGAAACCTTGTTAAATACTTCAAGTGTGTCAAAGACGGACAGATGTCGGACAGAATGTTGCTTAAGCCAGAAACATATTCTTTTTTTACTGTCATCAGACCCCAGTTTTACAAACGAAATTGAGTAGAAACTCAAAAATGGCCTCAAGTGTTTTTATCTGTCTATAAATCTTGTTTCTGTGAACAGGAATTCTACCATTTGTTTCCTAGTGTAATTTTAACATGATAAACATGATAAGATAAGATAGTATGGGTCTAGCGGACATATCAAGTCTCAAAATGCCATTATTATTTGAATCAAAAATCAAATTCCGTATAACAGACTCAAATCAATTTTATTAAACTATACCATATCAAGAGATGCTAGCTAAGTTTAAATTGTGGGAAACTGTTAATTATACCAAATTTGTACCTTCTTTTAATACCATCGTCTGAATTGCATTGTATGATTTAATAAATACGTTGAGTTTGAGTAAAAACTTAAGTTTTTTTTTGGAAACTGGGGCTTGATACTAGTACTTAAGTTCCATACAGCAAAAAATCCAAAGTGCAAATACATGTACCTTGTTATCAGAACGAGTGTCATAAGTATTTGACATCATTTTTGAAGCCGATACGTCATTATTGAACAATTCTGGATGTAATAGGGCAGTTTTACGTTCAATTTCATCACCGCTATCGTAGACTAATTCCATCGTGTCCGCTCTGCGAATGGTGAAGCTCCTAGCTCCAAAGGTATACAATGCGTCATATTCCCCTGTCGCCTGGTTTATTCCGTCACCTTTGGCCACGGTCAATCGCCCTGTAAATAATAGAGTTAAACCCTGATTATCCGAAATCGGATTATCCGAAAACTGGACTTATCGTAAATGAATTTTCGGTCCCAATTTTCTCCCAATAATTATATTCCAATGCAAAATAACACCGATTATCCAAATCGTGTAATTGTGTTATGTATTTCAAAAGTTTTTAAAAAGACTAATGAACATAAAAATAACTTCATCTAGTCACGTAGAACAATGTCAATCGGGCATGTCTGTCATTTTCTTTATTTTTTAGAGGGGTGGAATATTAACGTTGCACCAACGTATGGCGACTTTTCAAACTGTTTACATCGTATTTCTTAAAGTCAACTTCGAATATCTCTTATAATAATAAAGACACTTTTAAACGACAAAATGTTTCTTACCTAAATTGGCATCGTCCTGAAGGTCATCACGTACGGTCTGGTTGCTTTCTGAAATGTAATAAACATTTAAGAGGTCAATATCACCTATAATGTTTCAGCAATATTATAGAACATTTTTTCTACCGAACAGACAGAAAATTTCAATAAGAGCTGCTAAGTTTTGTTTTTCGGATACGTTCATTATTGTACGATCATTTTGGTTAATAGATTTTCTGGATAAGCCCATGCATCAACGAAATTAAAAGTCTCACGAAAATCCGCGCACCCATACCAAGGCCAACCAAAACAAATTACGGGTTTGTAATTGCATGAAATACTCGTTCACAATCGTTACTACTCGGGCATTTCCGTAACTGAGAAATATTTTTCTTTAGACAACAACCGAGGAGTTCCGATTGACTCGTTCACGGATCCACCGACCTAAGCAGTTTAATGGCGATTTTTTGTCTGTTTTGAAAGCATCATACATAGATCTTCTGAACTAGCTACAAAAATACAATCGACTCTCCTCGAATCGAACTCACCGGGACAGGCGAATTCAGTTAAATTAAATGTTTTCCGGAGTCTAGTCTAACATTTTTCAACCGATGAAATAGAGTTATTTCCCTTGTATAATTTGTAATGCATTCGAGTTGGTTTGTTAACATCATATAACAACATGTACATTATAAAAGTATGATTCTAGACAATAAAAACATACAAATTAGTTGCATGCTCAGTCAAACCTTTGAACAAAGGCCACATTTTGGAAATACAAAATGTGGCTTTTATTGACAGTTGGTCTTTATTTGGAGATCACTTTGTTTAAAATACAAGTAGTCAATACCGACCTTTTTTAAAGAATGGCCTTTATTTAAAGGGAGACCTTTATTCAGAGGTGTCCGCTTACACAGGTTTGACTGAAATCTATTTATTATTTGGTCGAGTTTAATGTATTTAAAAAAACAAACTTACCGAATACATTTGAAAGTGTTAATTTTTTAACCCGAGTATCTTCGGAAAAGTATGGCGGGTAATCTTTGCTATCTCCTTCGTTAGCTGTAATAATGTAGCCATCGCCTCCGTAATTATAAAATTTGATCGAATCTGGTTGGTACATGCCGTAGACAGGCCACGCCTTCATGTGGAATCCTGGTGAAATAATTACGTTCGTATGTTAGACTTCAGTGAATCCAGTAGAATTAATAGAAATTAAAGACTTTGGTGGGGGGGGGGGGGGAGGATAGGTACAAAAGGAGAAATAATTATTGGATTTTTCACCCCTTGGTCCTAACCGGAAACAAGTATTTTCACGCAATCTGGTTTAAGTTATACTAGAATATAATTTGTATTCCAATTGGATATAAATTTGGTATACAGAAAAACACAGTTATGATGAACTAGGGTAACAGTTGGATACAGTAAAATGCGGTTATAATGGACTAGAATAAGGTAAAGAATCGGATAGCGCAGTAATTTATATATCCGGACCAAGCTATTTTCTTACACGAACATTAATGGATGTGACATAACATATCATGTACCATCTCTCTGAGACTTGCGGTTTTCTAGAAAACTTTTGATAAATTTTGCAAAAATTGGGGCTTGAAAATTGTCCTTTTTTGTGGAATTCCGGTTTTCAGGGAGTCCGGTTTACAGGGAGTTTATCGTGTACATACCTCCATCTCTATCACTGGCATCCACTGTGTAATTCTGCCAATTTTTGAATCCTAAACCAAATATTTCTTCGATTTCTTCTGTAACCATATCTACCACAGCAATTGCATTATTTTCCTGAAAACAAACAAAAATGTTGATTACAAAGAGAGCATACTGGTGTCGTATCTTACACAACGTTAAATAAATAATAATATACGGATTGCTTCGATGGACATCATTTGTTTATTTCTTAGAATACGAAGCTAGAATGACCAAATTTTAATCAAATCTTAATTATCAGCAGTAGTATTAGAAAGTAAAATCAAGAAGCAATCCGCGAGTGATCCGAATTTAATTTTACTTACTTGTAAGCAAATATAAGCCTTGGACTCGTCATCATTGAATGTTATATATTCAGGTTCCACATCGTTAGCAAATGTGTTGTTTTCACCACGATAAACCCAGCGTACCCCGGATCTAGACAACTCGTCGAATCTGTTAAAATAATTGTATACAATAGCGTTAACGCCGATTTTTCAGCGATATTTCAGTTGCAATGCAATCTCTCTAAAGCAACACCCTTTGGGAGTCGCAAAAATATACGTTGTTTAGAGGTTGTTGCTATAAAGAGGTTAAATTGATAGTTTAATCGCGCATTGGGAAAAAACCTGTTGTTGATGGGAGGTTTATTGCTCAAGAGAAGGTCGTTCTGGAGAGGTTGTACTGTATATACAGCGGACGGAGGTTTATTGTTCTAGAGAAGGTCGGTCTGGAGTGGTTGTACTGTATATACAGCGGACGGAGGTTTATTACTCAAGAGAAGGTCGCTCTGGAGAGGTTGTACTGTGTATACAGACAGCGGACGGAGGTTTATTGCTCAAGAGAAGGTCGGTCTGGAGTGGTTGTACTGTATATACAGCGGACGGAGGTTTATTGTTCAAGAGAAGGTCGCTCTGGAGAGGTTGTACTGTATATACAGCGGACGGAGGTTTATTGTTCAAGAGAAGGTCGCTCTGGAGAGGTTGTACTGTATATACAGCGGACGGAGGTTTATTGCTCAAGAGAAGGTCGGTCTGGAGTGGTTGTACTGTATATACAGCGGACGGAGGTTTATTGTTCAAGAGAAGGTCGCTCTGGAGAGGTTGTACTGTATATACAGCGGACAGAGGTTTATTGTTCAAGAGAAGGTCGCTCTGGAGAGGTTGTACTGTATATACAGCGGACGGAGGTTTATTGCTCAAGAGAAGGTCGGTCTGGAGTGGTTGTACTGTATATACAGCGGACGGAGGTTTATTGTTCAAGAGAAGGTCGCTCTGGAGAGGTTGTACTGTATATACAGCGGACGGAGGTTTATTGTTCAAGAGAAGGTCGCTCTGGAGAGGTTGTACTGTATATACAGCGGACGGAGGTTTATTGCTCAAGAGAAGGTCGGTCTGGAGTGGTTGTACTGTATATACAGCGGACGGAGGTTTATTGTTCAAGAGAAGGTCGGTCTGGAGTGGTTGTACTGTATATACAGCGGACGGAGGTTTATTGTTTAAGAGAAGGTCGGTCTGGAGAGGTTGTACTGTATATACAGCGGACAGAGGTTTATTGTTCAAGAGAAGGTCGCTCTGGAGAGGTTGTACTGTATATACAGCGGACGGAGGTTTATTGCTCAAGAGAAGGTCGGTCTGGAGTGGTTGTACTGTATATACAGCGGACGGAGGTTTATTGTTCAAGAGAAGGTCGGTCTGGAGTGGTTGTACTGTATATACAGCGGACGGAGGTTTATTGTTCAAGAGAAGGTCGCTCTGGAGAGGTGGTACTGTATATACAGCGGACAGAGGTTTATTGCTCAAGAGAAGGTCGTTCTGGAGAGGTTGTACTGTATATACAGCGGACAGAGGTTTATTGCTCAAGAGAAGGTCGTTCTGGAGTGGTTGTACTGTATATACAGCGGACGGAGGTTTATTGCTCAAGAGAAGGTCGTTCTGGAGAGGTGGTACTGTATATACAGCGGACGGAGGTTTATTGTTCTAGAGAAGGTCGCTCTGGAGAGGTTGTACTGTATATACAGCGGACGGAGGTTTATTGCTCAAGAGAAGGTCGCTCTGGAGAGATTGTACTGTATATACAGCGGACAGAGGTTTATTGCTCAAGAGAAGGTCGTTCTGGAGAGGTTGTACTGTATATACAGCGGACAGAGGTTTATTGCTCAAGAGAAGGTCGCTCTGGAGTGGTTGTACTGTATATACAGCGGACAGAGGTTTATTGCTCAAGAGAAGGTCGTTCTGGAGAGGTTGTACTGTATATACAGCGGACAGAGGTTTATTGCTCAAGAGAAGGTCGTTCTGGAGAGGTTGTACTGTATATACAGCGGACAGAGGTTTATTGCTCAAGAGAAGGTCGTTCTGGAGAGGTTGTACTGTATATACAGCGGACAGAGGTTTATTGCTCAAGAGAAGGTCGTTCTGGAGAGGTTGTACTGTATATACAGCGGACAGAGGTTTATTGCTCAAGAGAAGGTCGTTCTGGAGAGGTTGTACTGTATATACAGCGGACGGAGGTTTATTGCTCAAGAGAAGGTCGCTCTGGAGAGGTTGTACTGTATATACAGCGGACAGAGGTTTATTGCTCAAGAGAAGGTCGTTCTGGAGTGGTTGTACTGTATATACAGCGGACGGAGGTTTATTGCTCAAGAGAAGGTCGCTCTGGAGAGGTTGTACTGTATATACAGCGGACGGAGGTTTATTGCTCAAGAGAAGGTCGCTCTGGAGAGGTTGTACTGTATATACAGCGGACAGAGGTTTATTGCTCAAGAGAAGGTCGTTCTGGAGAGGTTGTACTGTATATACAGCGGACGGAGGTTTATTGTTCTAGAGAAGGTCGGTCTGGAGTGGTTGTACTGTATATACAGCGGACAGAGGTTTATTGCTCAAGAGAAGGTCGCTCTGGAGAGGTTGTACTGTATACAGCGGACGGAGGTTTATTGTTCAAGAGAAGGTCGCTCTGGAGAGGTGGTACTGTATATACAGCGGTCGGTTCACCTTATCAGTTTTCCTGGCCTGTATTCGAACCAGTACTAACTTACCCTTCCACAAGAAGCCTATATTTTCTCCATATTATGTGTAGAAAAATCGATATTTTTGTCAACTTTTCGTAAACGTGTTTCAACCTCAGCTAATTACTTGTTCTATCCCCTTTCTGTTATTCATTGAAAACTATAGTGAAAAATGGATAAACAGTCAATCCTATATTTGCAGCCATCACCGAACAAAGGTCACCCTGTGAAGAAAGGTAATGCTTTTTAAAACCATCACTGATTATTAAGAATAAACTGACCTCCAAAATAAAGGTCACGTGTAAATAAAAGCCATATTTCGTCTTTCCCAAGGATGGCCTCTGTTCACAGATTAGACTGTAATTATATTTGATCCGTTCAGTTTCACTGACCTGGTATTGAATTTCTCAAATCCTAGCCTGTTTAAATTGTATGTACCGGAAGCGTCACCAGGGAATGAGATAATAGTGACGTAACCAGGGTTATCTACAAGTCTGTTATTGACGTCATCCACGTAAGGTTCAGCTTCGACAGCAACCACTAACTTCTTGCAATCAGCTGTTGGGTGAATCATATCAGGAATGTCACCAACTGAAAAAGATTCGTTTATATCAATGTTCATTAAAAATGATGACGTCATAATATATCAGCCTACCCTGCTTTTAGAAGACCAGCCCGTTCGTTTGACTTTAAGATAAGATGTACATTTTTTTTCTTTTTGAAAATCGAAATAAAATTGTGTTTGCAACATTCCGTGATTCTTTTTATAATGAAAAATGAAACGAGTGTGCCTCAAAAACTGAAATATTTGCAATAATTCGATAGTTTATCAGCTATTTCGTTGAGCTTTCCTCTTTGGTGTTTGGAAATGTCTTGTATTTTGCTCGACTGGTGCGAATGCAAAAAGTAGTCCCATGTTGTTCGGTTTGGCAAGGTCACTCAATAATTATCTGGAGAAGATTTGGATGGCTCCTTTTTACTGAATATCTAAGGGGTCATAATTCAAGGGTGTCAGGTGCGATTTCGCTGGATATCGTACATTATAATATGCCCCTATACATGTTGACCTAGTTTGGTGAAAATTAAACGGAAACAGTTAAGACTTAGAAAGTGGACAAGCGTGGACCCGCACCCGTCGCAGGGGTTCCAATATGACGTCACCGTCAAGACGGGCGCATAACAAAAAAAAACATACCTAGAATCTTGTGGACTCGCTCTAATTTTCCCGTCATTTTGTTGAATAGTCTATAAATTTCAACAAAACCATCCTCGCGTTTCGTTTGGTTGTCAAAGGCGATGTATACAAAATCACCACACACTTCTACATCTGTGACGTCGACATTTTCGTAAGACGAGTGGTACAATATTTGCGGATTGGTGACGTTGCTTATGTCAATGACGTGAGTATTTGTGTATCCTGTAAATAAAGAAGATGTTTGGTTATTTATTTATTTGAGTTTTACGCCCCTTTTCATCAGTCCGAGTCATATGGGGCGGACAGTTCATCTAACCACCGTTCCTGGTAAGAACCGGTCCTAGACTCCCACTCTCCGTAAGCAACTGCCTACTTTCACACTTAAAGAGACATGGTCGGTAGCTGGGCTCGAAACCACAACCCTCAATCAGTAAGAGGTTACAGTGATTTGAAGCCAGCGACCTTAACCACTCAACCTCGGAGGCGGGTACAAAAGGATGAAAAGGTGCAGTGGAACAACTCCAAAGCAACATCCTTTAGTGAGAAGCAAAACTATGTTATTGTTGAGAGGTTGTTGCTCTAGAGAGAAGTTCAATTAATTGTTAAATCGTTCAGTGGGAACAATCTCACTGTTGTTGCAGTGAGATTATTGCACAAGAGAGGGCCGCTCTGGAGAGGTTGTTGCTCAAGAGAGGGCCGCTCTGGAGAGGTTGTTGCTCAAGAGAGGGCCGCTCTGGAGAGGTTGTTGCTCAAGAGAGGGCCGCTCTGGAGAGGTTGTTGCTTAAGAGAGGGCCGCTCTGGAGAGGTTGTTGCTTAAGAGAGGGCCGCTCTGGAGAGGTTGTTGCTCAAGAGAGGGCCGATCTGGAGAGGTTGTTGCTCAAGAGAGGGCCGCTCTGGAGAGGTTGTTGCTCAAGAGAGGGCCGCTCTGGAGAGGTTGTTGCTCAAGAGAGGGCCGCTCTGGAGAGGTTTTTGCTTTAGAGAGGGCCGCTCTGGAGAGGTTGTACTAAACAGTAAAATCTGTGAAGAAAGGACAACCTTTAAAAAAATGTGTCCATTATTGACAAGTGGCTTTTATTCGGAGGTCATTTTGTTCTAAACAATCAATGGCGGATTATAGAAGAATGAACTTTATTCACAGAAAGGCCTTTATTCGGAGATGACCACTAACACAGGTGTGACTATAAGCCTAAAATCTTCAATTTTATCACAGTAAAAACAATATACCGATCATCATTGACACATGTATAAGAAATCTGATTCTAATATCATTGTATAGTTAAAATACAAAGAAATTACAGACCAACCTGTGTTAGCGGTCAGCTCCGAATAAATGTCATCCTGTGTTTACACTATACAGGTCATTATTTTAAAACCCGTAATGGATTATTTAGAACATATGACCCCGTCGTCTGGAGTTTCTGGTTACATGCATACTCATCAAAATAGCATAATGTAAGTACAGTACAACCTCTGCTCTACAGAGGTTAAATATACAGTAAATAACAACTTAGGGAAATTTTGAAGGTGTTTTTATAGAGAGGTTGTTGCTCTACAGAGGTTAATTTACAGTAAATAACAACTTAGGGAAATTTTGAAGGTGTTGTTATAGAGAGGTTGTTGCTCTACAGAGGGCCGCTCTGGAGAGGTTTTACTGTATGTATGTTGGTAAGGAAAGATTTGTACGGAAAGGTAAAAGTGAGAAAGTTGATGTAACGTTCCTTGGGCTTAATAAAAAGTCTAAGCCCGAAAGGAAAAAGAGGTTTAGAAGAACGTTGCACTTGTTTGCACTCGTGACCTAATTGCTCTAAGTGTTTTATGTTATCACCAATCTTGACGTATCTGTGCAAGTTAAACCTGATCTCTTAAATCTGTGCATACAATATTAAGTAAAAACAACCCCAATTTTGCACATTAACTGATAGGAAGGTGCAAAAATCTCAGTAGAGTCTCGCGGATTAGAAAGGATTTCGGATCAGAAAGGTTCCGAAACACAAATTTTTTTGTGGCATTCAATACAAAATAAAAATTCGGACTAACTGAAAAGTTCGTTGCGGAAAGGTTTTCGGGTTGAACTGACACAATATTCGGAGGAAAGACGATTTCGGACCAGAAAGGTTCCGAATTAGGAAACCTTTTTGCATAAAATGCAAAATACAAATAATAACTAATAAGTAAGTTAGAACAGAACGGTTCCGGATTATAAAATTAATTTATTTAGCTTCGTCCGGTTTTCTGATCTGTAAGCTAAGTTACAAAATCTTAAACACGCAGCCAGCATACAGCTAGGTCAAACTAAACACACAATCAAATAAACAACCAATCAGAAACCGAAGATCCAAGTCTGGTCTTCAAGTGTGAAATGACAAAAAAAACCTTTGCCCGTCGTATCAAAAATAACCAAGACGATATAAAATAAAATAGAAAGAATCTATGAAATATCATAACCCGCCCATTTCGATCAATAGAGTGGTGCGGACTTCAACATTTATTCGTCACCTCAGACCCAAGCGAATCCAGTGGAGAAATTCGCCGTTTGTTTGCGCAAAACACCTTAGTTTCATTGGGATTAATGCCGTTTTTCAACAGTCTTCATGGACTAAAATACAACCAGTACTAACATTATCCGCAAGGAGACGGCAACTTTTGCATATTTTGTTCTAAACAATCAATGGCGGATTACAGAAGAATGATTTTAATTCACAAAGTGGCCTTTATTCGGAGATGACCACTAACGCAGGTTTGCCTGCGAGCTTAAAAGTTTTAATTTTATCACAGTAAAAACAATATACCGATCATCATTGAGACTTTTGCATATTTGGAGACTAAAAATCAACATTTTTGACAGATTTCAATGACATATAATCTGCCGGGACCGGAATTCTAACCCGGATCCTTGCAAAGATCAATGTTCGTAAGGCCGAGAATTCTTGAACATTGATGGGGTTAACCGCGCGCCAATTTATCTTAAAAATACGATTTATTGTTGAAAAAAATACCCCTCCATAAAAAACAACATTAGACAAATAGATGAATTAACAGCAAAAAATAGAACTGCAAATAAACTCACCGACAGAGTAGAGAATCTGGTTGGCTGAGTCATAAGCCATCTGTTCGGCTGCATCTTTGTCCAGAGCATATTGCGTTGTTGGCGAGTATGTGTACGGTAGATAGAGAGTCGACAGTGTGTCAAATTGTACAATCGAACAGTTCACGAGCGCTAAAGAAAAGCAAAAAGCTGATAAGTAAAATAGTTTCATCTTCATAAATTTAAATTAATTTCATACGCTTCAATAAAAAAGTTGTATTTCTACCGGAGGAAAGCGCATTGTATGAACAGGGCGTGGATTTATATACCCATCGTGTCGGTACTGGACTCGATCTGGGACCTGATTTAGGCCAAGTTTTATATTTTTAATTTTTGTTGGTTCTAAGGCTGTTGTGTATATATTCTCGTTGATTTCAACATAGGGGGCTAGCAAGTTGATGGGATGGTGTATAATGGTATATTTACGCTTAAAATGGCCACACGGGCACAGTGGAAGAAAATAAAACGTTTCATTACATACGACTAAACAAGCTGAGGGCAAAGAACAATAAAATATGTCTTTACATAAAGCTAAACAGAAACCCCAAAACCAAAGTCCGTAGGTATGAGGCATATTACTCAGTGACGGTAATGCCCGAGTAGTTACGAACAAAAAAAGTTCACAGCACAATAACATGTATTTACATATGACTAAAGAAACTTAGGAGATAGCTCAAAGGTCCCGGGATCGATTCCCCCTGGGCCTTGGAAATTTTCGAAAGTCTATTAATAGTATTTCACGCTATATCTGACCGTGTGGACTGTGTAAGTGCTGGTTAAAGGTGTCAAGAAGCTGTGTATCGGTGCTATACACCGGGCACATTAAATAATCAGGTTGTCTATGCGATATAAGAGCTAGGTGCATCCCGCGCAGGACATGCCTGCATCTAATATCTTTCTCTCCCTTCTGGGGGCTTTCTCTCTGTCTGTCTCTCTGGTTAGATCATGCTGTATCTGCATTGGTAGAGGATGCACCGGCGCCCTCGCGGCTGCAACATATGTAAAGCGCATTTGAACGTGCGTGTTGGTATGTAAAGGGCGCTATGTAAATCTGAAATCTATCTACTAGTATCTAAGGTCACAGGACAATAAAACAAGGCAACCCAATATTTCTACACAGTTTGGCCTAAACACTAACATTTTGATGAAATCAGCTCATAAACCAGAACAAGGTCAGTTCATGCATACGTAAACATTTACACGAGAAAACCGTGTGCACGATATCTATGAAGTCATAATTTTACGGTGTCCTGTCAGTGACATCTTTCTCTTTCGTTAGTCTAACGGCGCGCGCCAACAGCCAATGTCATATGGCAACTTCTTTGTAGCTGTTAAGGATGTTTAAAGGGGCATACCCTACAACTTGGTGCATCTAGAATCAAGGCGAAATGATGATAAATTAGAAGCTTAAAAAGCCGACGAAGAAAGTTTCAGTCAAAAATTCATCCAATTAAAGATAAGATCATAAAAATACACATGTATGTATTTATGAAACATACATTTAGTCATGGAAATTATTGGGTGGAAGTGATTTATTATTCATTGCTATGGTTTTTTGCGGCTAGTACCTAAACTAGTCATTTTATGACCCATGTTCTTCCTGCAATTATCCATTATATATTGTTTAACATATACATCAAGTACATTTTTACACTTTCACAGAATGTTTGTCAATTGTAGGGTATGCCCCTTTAAAGACGCCTGGCCTACGTTTAGGTAGAACTACCGCCCTTCCGTATGCTGTTTTTCTTTAGGATTCGGGATGCATTCGAGCTTACAGCGTGAGCGTTAGTGTACAGAGATTTTGCCAAATTTATGAAATTGGCAATAAGGTTAGAAACTGTATTGAAATCTAAACTATATGTTCTGTTTTTTTTATCAGTTTATACGTATACAGTGCATCCTCTCCAAAGACGGTGTCGCTCAAGAGAAGTTAAATTAGTTAGTTAGTTAAATATTACAGTGGGGAATATCCTGCTGTTGTTGAAGGGAGGTTGTTGCTCAACAGAGGGCCGCTCTGGAGAGGCTGCACTATATAACGCACTCATACACTTCGTTTACGTTTTGATTGAAAATTGCTGTAAACAGGTCACGTGAATCAATTTGATGAATTTACTGTAGGGCATTATTATAGACGGTGGATGTTTGGTACAACTTTCTGTTCTATTCTGTTCTGTTAAGGGGATGTGTATTGATTTAGTATTCAGTGCCATTAACCACTTTACCATGGGAACCCCACTAACTAACACTATCAAAAAAGGAAAAGAATGTAAACGTGCTATTCACCCGAAAACGATACTAATAATTTATTTAGTCGGCTCATTAAATTTGCTCCTGTGAAACCCCTTCTGCTGCCGGGAAGGTCTATCCCCTTAGTTTCCGACTTACTGGCCAAACGCGACTAACGTTGTGTACAAAAATCACCAAATGTTACGCGAGTGGTGGCTATACTAGTATATTGTAGTAAGATGTCACTTACGGTACATCATACACCATTCCTATTATCATAATAAATGCCAAGGTCAGTGTATGGTCAGTGTATGGTCAGCAGACTCAGCTCAATATCTAAAACGTCACTAAGTAAAAGGCTGATAGGGTCAATGCCCTGCGTTCATCTAATCTAAAGGGGCAGACTCAAGATTCATCAATCTAAAAAAATCCATTTAACTTTTGTCAATCGGAACTCCTCGGCGTTTGTCTGACGGAAGTGCGTATTTCTCAGTTACGGAAATGCCCGAGTAGTTACGATTGACTTTTTGTATGAAACTAACCACTAACAATGACGCTTGCTTGTCATTTAGCAATCTCTACCCAGAGTTGTCGTTCCTTTCCAATCCATGCATATGTTAGTGTGAGCGTAGCGGGAACGACAACTCTGGGTAGAGATTGGTCATTTAGTAGTAAAAATTTAGTTGATCGTGACCGTGGTCCAGTGGTTTGTGCGCAAGACTTGTAACCCGGCGATTTAGGTTCGAGTCATGGTCGCGGCAGATCATACCATTCTATGAAAATTTAACAAAATATATATCGAAAAGTTGCTGGCTTCTTGGGGAAGGGTAAGTTGGAACTGGTTAGAATGCAGTCTAGGTTAACTGGTTAAGTGAACCGACCGCCGTTTATAAACTGAAAACTTGTTGAAAAACGGCGTTAAATCCACTGAAAAACAAAAATTTACTTATCCTGATTTTCAGACATAAGCCTGTAACCGATGCCCTTTGAATATCATGAATCTCATCGCTTTTAGTTCACAAATTAACCACCTTGACCGCTTCATTTAACTGATCTAATCGTGTCACGGTCAGCCGTGGTGACGTCAAACCGTCCATACCTTCATCGCTATGAAGAAACTGTGTTCCCGAAATCATGATAAGCTGGCCTTAAGACATTTTATGAACTTTGTTTAACTCGTCGAGTGCCCTTGTTTTAAGGACATGAGATAAACACTAAGTGATATCATGAATATATTGAATTCTTTCTTTTTCAGAATGATGGTACATCTACATCAAAAACTCTTAAAACCAGAATTACTTGAAAATGGGACGATTTTTTTAGTTTCATTTTTTTCAGAACCTTCAAAAGTTATCTGAAAACAAGAATTCTCAGAAAAGCGTAGTTTTTGGTCCATTCCAGAAGGGGTCCGGATTTCAGAAATTTTAATGTTTTGTCGCTTCACTGTTTCAATAAGGAGCCGCAGGGGAACCAGTTTATCTGCTCGCCGGTATAACATTTCAAAGCGCCCCCAGGGGTAATCTGAAAACGTTTTCAAAGCGCCCCCGGGGTAACATGAAAACGTTTTCAGATTACCTGGTAGGGCATTTGAAAATGGAGGGGGTAATTTCAAAACGTTTTAATTGTACCCCTCCCGGTAACTTAAAAACGTTTTCAAATTCCTGGGGGTACTCTGAAAACGTTTTATAGTTACCGGGGGTAACTTGAAACGGGGGAAGGTTGAAAACGTTACACCGGTATATAGCTTAAATACTGAGAAAGACATACGCAAAGCCTGAGAATATTTTTAAAATTTTTCATTTTCACATTTTGTAAGCACAACACACGTACGTGTATTTCAAACAAGACCTAGTAAAAAATAACTTGACATACATTTTCGCGATTATAAAACATTAACCCAAATATCCGTGTTGCAGTTTTTACGGATAGATAAATGTCATAAATACGAAACTACTTTAACAGTATCGGGTACGATTACGTAGATATCTCGCAGGTAAAACGTACCCTATTATCACAGTGACCTCAAAGTGCATTGACATACAGTAGAACCTGTTTGCCTATCTTGCTCGGACTGACAAAATGTTCGGATTAGGGAGGTTTTCGGATAAGAAAGATTTCGGATACAAAGTTGTTTAGTACTAAATGCATTACTGAACTGACGTGTTTGGTTTAGAGAGGTTTTCGGATAAGAAAGGTTTCGGGTACAAAGTTTTTTTAGTATTTGATACATGATAAAAAATATCGGGACCAGATGACGTGTTCGGTAAAGAGACGTTTTCGGATAAGAAAGATTTCGGATACAAAGTTGTTTAGTACTAAAAGCATTATGAAAAATATCGGGACCAGATGACGTGTTCGGTTAAGAGAGGATATCGCACTAGAATGGTTTGTTTTAGGAAGGCTTGACTGTATCTGTACTTTAACACTAGACAACACACAAATGCAATTAAAAACAGAAGGCACTGGGCCGGCTTAAACTTAATAATGCTTTATCTTGACTTGTTAAATTAATATGTGCGAAACAATAATTAACATTGATGAACTTGCACAGGCCAATACAAGGACACCAGACACGCTACAGAACAAGGAAAAACTAATTGTAAAGAGTATGGGTACAAATCATTGATGGACACAGGCCTTTGATTTTTTAAGGCTGGATTTATCTAACACATGTAAACTTCGTTCCTGACAGTACTCTTAGTGCTTTGATTATATAACTTATTTCCCCACTCTCTAGTGCTGTCACGAATGGACCGTTAAACAACAGATAAACAACAGATATACAACATATAAACAACAGATAAACAACAGATATGCAACATATAAACAACAGTTAAACAACAGATAAACAACAGATATACAACATATAAACAACATATATGCAACATATAAACAACAGTTAAACAACAGATATACAACATATAAACAACAGTTAAACAACAGATATACAACATATAAACAACAGTTAAACAACAGATATACAACATATAAACAACAGATAAACAACAGATATACAACATATAAACAACAGTTAAACAACAGATATACAACATATAAACAACAGTTAAACAACAGATATACAACATATAAACAACAGTTAAACAACAGATATACAACATATAAACAACAGTTAAACAACAGATACAACATATAAACAACAATTAACCAACAGATATACAACAGATATACAACATATAAACAACAGTTAAACAACAGATATACAACATATAAACAACAGTTAAACAACAGATACAACATATAAACAACAATTAACCAACAGATATACAACAGATATACAACATATAAACAACAGTTAAACAACAGATATACAACATATAAACAACAGTTAAACAACAGATACAACATATAAACAACAATTAACCAACAGATATACAACAGATATACAACATATAAACAACAGTTAAACAACAGATATACAACATATAAACAACAGTTAAACAACAGATATACAACATATAAACAACAGATAAACAACAGATATGCAACATATAAACAACAGATAAACAACATATATACAACATATAAACAACAGATAAACAACAGTTATACAACACATAAACAACAGATAAACAACAGATATACAACATATAAACAACATATAAACAACAGATATACAACATATAAACAACAGTTAAACAACAGACAAATGAAAAAAGGCGGAGATGCTTTGTATAAGTAGTTTCATTGTCATTAACAGTTAAGATTGTTTTATATGTATACATGTACTTGGAAAATAGACTAAGATACATAAAAAAATATTATTAGCAATATCCAAGTATGGTTAAATTTATTGATCTTTTGAAATCAGAGAATATTAAAGGAATTAGAAACTTACCAGCTTACATTTATAAAAGTCTTGAAAAAAGAAAATTTAAAATACTTATTGCTGTTCCCTCCCTCACAAGAGATTATTTGCTAAATTTAAGGACAAATTTCTTGGAATGTTGAATTAATTAATATATACAACCAATATAAAGATCTATATTATTTTTTGATAAATGTTATACTTTTTTTTATGAATAAATTTCAATTGTATGATGCTCGTTTATTATGTATAATTCAATGTGTTATTACCTATATATTTAACTATGCCATTGACAATGTGTGTATGTGTACAAATGTAAAAAAAATGTAGAATGTGAGGCAAATATGCCTTTCTCTTGAATAAACCATACAATAAACCGCGGAAAGAAGATACTGTATCTGTTGTTTAATGTTACATAGGTGGTATATAATCTTATTGACCAATAAGTCCTAAAATGAACAATTTACTATGTGTATCTACAGTCTCAAGTGATTTATTGACTTTGGATAGACAACTTAACCCAGCCCCGCAGATTCTATAGATTGAGCCGTTTATTACAAGTGTCCGTCATAAGTGATTGTAAACAATGGGCATCACAAGTCGTCACGAGTGATCGTCACTAGTGTTCATTACATGTCGTCACGTATGAAGGGAGGTGACCTTGGATATACATGCATACGAGTGTTGTATCAAATTTATTGCCCAATAATACTTAATGGTGACAAAAACGTTTTATACCACCATAAATATTTGTCTGTCTTAAATAATATGTTTCAATATAAAATAGAAACTTGAAATACATTGTAGATAGACTTTAATGCTTTTTTTGACCACCCAGCACATATTGAAAACAAAAGGAGTCAAGCTACGCGACAAACGCCAAGAATGTAAAACCTTAAGCCCACTTGCATAATCATGACCAGAAAATTAAACGTGTTTCGGGCTACTCGACCGATCATACTTTTTAAGTCCAATCCTACATGCAGTTTCTTAGCCAAAATCCAAAGCACGAACATATTTGGGTACGAATCGTACCGCCAAAGAAAAATATGGGAAAGTTTTGCGACCTTTCTATCATGTGTTTCGCAATTGGAACTGGGCAATCAAGTTCCCATTGAAAGGGAAGGAGGCTATGTTAAAAAATGTTTCCATTGTTCGATTCACAAGTTCAGCCATGATAGAAAATAGGCCGTGGACAACAACAATACATAGTTCCCACGTCTACAATAATTACCTCCCTTGGCAGCCATCTTGATTGGCCAATTTCTTATGCACTTAATAGAAAAAATTATAAAATTGGTTATCAAACAACTCATTTCATAAAAGATAACTTAATCATGAAGTTGTTAAGGCCATAAGCACTTAAGGTTTAAGAAAATGTAGTTGTCACATATCAATATCCTATATTTAGAATTATTAAAACAAAAATATAAATATCTTCTATCAATGCTTGTTGAATTTGCCAACAAAGATGGCCACCAAGGGAGGTAAATATTGTAGTCATGGGAACTATGTATATGGCGTCCTGTCTAGTATGTCCGAGGCGTTTTCTTTGGACAAACACCGAGAAATTCTGATTGCCAACCACACTCGCGTAGAAATGAGCTTTCACAGTCAAATATTATATTGTAAACAAAGGCCATCACTTGGAAAAACATAATGTGTCCTTTATTGACAGTGGCCTTTATCAGGAGGTCATCTTATTCTAAATAATTATTGAAGTTTTTAAAAGAGTGGCCTTAATTCACCGGATATTTTCACTAAATTACCAGTGACAGTTTTATAATAATGTCCGTTATTCACAGGATGGCCTTTATCCCATGTTTGACTATATATTCAGGCACTGTACTATCTCGTGAACTACGCTAAAAGGACGTTCGTCACCTAAGTGTATATACGATTGGTGAACTTGAAATGCTGGGTTAAAGTAAACCCGAATGTTTATACAATTGGGTGATGTTAGGTAACTCAGACTGCCAAGGCTATATGTATTCTGAATTAACTTCCATATCACGCGAAGTAAGTATCATATGTTGAACTGATACGGTCATGTTTTTTTTTTAATAAATGCGGGCTAACGGTCACATGATATAAAAATAATTCAGCGGGTAGATAGGTAGATATTTCTTTTTTTTTTGCTAAAATTATGTAATTGCATTGAAAGCTAAATGATGGAATAAGAATAAAAAAATGACAAAATCGCTGATAGAATTGGGTCGGGTTATTTTTGGAAACTGAATGATAGTAGCCGTCACTCGCTCAGCGAGCATGAATTTTGATGCGGACCTCATTAAGTTACTACGTTTAGCTTGATCCGCCTTGCAGTTGTTAAACTAGTTCCCGTTTCATGTTGCATTGCAAGTCTATGAACGTTTTGTTTCTATGAATACATTCAGTGCTTTGATTTAATGAGTCTGTCACGTGTCTAAAAAATCTATAAAAGTTATGGTTATAATAAAATGCTCTGTTCAACGCAGTCATCATTGACACGATTGTATATCATGATTCAGATAGCATGGTTGTGGTTCATTGTCAGGACCTACTTGACATGTGATATCTTAGTACACGTTTTCCTTATTCAGGTCTGGGTAACATACTTGAATCTTGGGTTCATTTGGTAGTATTTATTTCTGTAGCCCTTATAGTTTTGTACGTTAGAACATGTGAACAAAAGCCACCCTTGTGAAAGACAAAATGTTGCCTTTATTGACAGATTACATTTATTCGTCAAATTGTTCAAAATACTGTAGTTTCATTTATTTTCGTTGGGCTCAATTTTTGTGGTTTTTACTAAAATAGCTATTTCGTGGGGACATAAATTCGTGGATTTTGATTTTTGAAAAACAATTCCCTTTCTCTGCATTTTAATTCGTGGGATTTCATTTCGTGGATGAGCCGACCAACGAAATCCACGAAATTAAATCCCCAACGAAAATTAATGATTCCACAGTAATGAAATGTTTTCTTAAACATGGCCTTTATTCATAGAATGGCTTTTATTCGGAGGTGGCTGCTTACACAGGTGTGACTGTACAATATTTCTACTTTAATTTAGAATAAACATTTAACACTTTTAACTTGTTAACTTACATAACCGTAACCATGGCCGAGTAGTTAAAGTGTCGATCACGCTTTCGGAGCGTGAGATCGAAGGTTCGAACCCAAGTGGAGACGGGATTAGAACTGATGCGATCGGTTGGTGAGCCGCCAGCTAGTTAAATAATGGTCACCGTAGGCCCATCTCAGCCAGGCACCTGGCAAAAGGAGAAGGGATTCGAGAGGTACTGTGAGCACATAAGATAGGTGTCTTATAAGCCAGCTTTGTTGGCCCTTTCAATAGGGGTGACACTAGAATAAACACATTTTGTTTACCACAAGCGTAAATACAGATCAGGGGCCCGTTTTATCAACGTGTCGTACGACAAACTTAGCCGATTTTTGTCGTAAGTTAATGTCTTAAGATAAGACATGTCGTAGCTACGTAATGTTAATAAAACGGGCCCCAGATTTGTCTCACACAAAGTATCATAAGGCAATATCATTTCCAGGTTCGATGCTCGTTCCCAATAGTGTTTCTGGTATTCACCGGCGGGAAGTTAACCAGTTTTCATGGATTTTAAACCGGTACAAGCCCTGTTCTCTGCAAGTTACTGTCGACTCCTCCATATTTCATAATCCTAATCAGCGCAAAAAAACATGATCGTTCGAACCTACGAATCTGAGGTCGGTAGACCTAACGCAATACCATTTGACTAAACGAATAGACGCGGTGGTGCTTACACACTTCGTGCTGTTAACAGACAGGAAAGTAATCCGGTACAACTGTAGTACCGTTTATAGACGGACAAGCAAACAAGCATATAAAACTGTATAAGTGTATAATTATAGACGTCGTTCAAGCCAATAAAAAACAACTTGCAAGTAAAAAACTGGCTACTCTCTTTCATGAATGGTTTACAAGTCGACAAAATGACAGTAAAGCTAGATAACTACAGCATCATGAGATAAAATTGTGTTGATCGTGTCTAGATAAAATAAACACAGATAATAAATAAAGGCAGACAACTCTGAGCTGAATATAATAAGTAGATTAACAGTTGTCTCAATTAATTTATGTAGTGGTTTAAACTCTTTGTGATGTATAATTAAGCAATTAAAGTTATTGGTTACTGTATTTTCATTTATTTTCGTTGGGCTCAATTTTCGTGTTTTTTTACAAAAATGGTTATTTCGTGGGGACATAATTCGTGGATATTGACTTTTGGAAAAAATGCCTTATCTCTGCATATGAATTCGTAGGGATTTGATTTCGTGTATGAACCGATCAACGAAATCCACGAAATTAAATCCCCAACGAAATTCAATGATTCCACAGTATTAAAAGCGAACAATAAAGAATGAAGCATTTTCCCTCGTTCTCGACCGTATAGTGTTAGGCCTTATATGTTTGTTTCTGGTAACGTGCTCATCAAATAATAGGGACTTGACTTGACTTAAAATATAGGGTAGGGCCTAATGAAAAGTCTAGGGTCGCGGGGAAACCTATATGGTAGGTCTGGTAACCAGATACTAGTATGTAGCCTTATTATCAAGTTGAAATAGAAAGGAAATATTAAGTAAAAGTACTGAGAGTAGTAATGGAAAATTACATTTAAAATTTAAAATTATACTACAGTGCGTAATACCTCTCCAGAGTGGCCCTCTCTTAAAGACATTGAACCAGGCATGCGAGGCATGTGACTTATGGACCAGAAAGTCCCCTAATTCCACAGTAGGGGGTAATAAAACAGACAGGGTCATTGATAGACTAGCACCTGTTTACATAATCTGTTACTCTATGCTTATAAAAACAAAAGCAATTTAGTCATAAACTTATTATCACTGTAAATCAATAAAATTTATTACCCCACTTTTTGACTAGGTGTCAAGTCTACAGACCGTGACCAGACTGGTTTTATCTGATTAGGGGCAATAAAACAATTAAGAGCTTAGTCTACATGTGGATTTTTTTTTTTTGGGGGGGGGGGTCACTTATATAGTAGCTGTTCAATGTGTTTAAGCAACATTAACCTTCCTTCAACAACAGCTTCTTCCCCACTGAACAATTTAACTATTAAGTTAACCTCTCTAGAGCAACAACCTCTTAATAATATCATAATTTTGTTACTCTAAAAGGACGTTGCTTTGGAGAGAGTGCACTGCACTTGCACTGTACCGTGAAACAGGGACTAGTTTAACAATTGCATGGCGGATGTAGAAAAACGTAGTACTTTGTTCCGCATGGAAATTCATGTGCACTGAGCGAGTGACGGTTAAGACACGCTGAACTATTGTTCAGTTTCTAAAAAAAGTTCGACAGGAAGCGGTCTTTGTAAAGATGTGGTCGCATAACGATGTTCCACTGTATAGTACAACCTCTGTAGAGCAACACCTTGTGAGAGCTACAAATATTGGCCGTTGTTTAGAGGTTGTTGCTCTACAGAGGTTAAATTTATAGTAAATATCAGTTTAGGGAAATTTTGAAGGTGTTGTTATTGAGCGGTTGTAGCTCTACAGAGGTTAAATTTATAGTAAATATCAGTTTAGGGAAATTTTGAAGGTGTTGTTATAGAGAGGTTGTTGCTCTACAGAGGTTAAATTTATAGTAAATATCAGTTTAGGGAAATTTTGAAGGTGTTGTTATAGAGAGGTTGTTGCTCTACAGAGGTTAAATTTATAGTAAATATCAGTTTAGGGAAATTTTGAAGGTGTTGTTATAGAGAGGTTGTTCCTCTACAGAGGTTAAATTTATAGTAAATATCAGTTTAGGGAAATTTTGAAGGTGTTGTTATAGAGAGGTTGTTGCTCTACAGAGGGCCGCCCACTCTGGAGAGGTTTTACTGTATATGCATTAATCTTGTATATATAATGCTTTTTTTTTAATTTCACATCCGTGTAAAGCTATATCACTCCTCGACGTCAAACAAATTACCTTAATAAATTAAATAGCGAGATACAAAAAGATCCATCAATGTATTCGAGAAATGCAGATCTATGTGGTGTGCTACATTTACTGTGCATATTAAATTTCGATGTCAATTTCTATAAATTAACATTTTACAATACGATGTAATATAGAATTCAAAAGCTATGTTGAACTGATATAAATATGAAAGACGTGGTTGTACGCCTCGGTCAATATGACATTCTGCCGGTGAATATCACATCATATCTAATGGCTCACTAGCCAATAACTGTAACATGATAATATCCAATCCTATTCTATATGTAATTATAAACTTAAACATATACTTTTATTAGTCATGTTAGTAGGAAAGTTGGACCATGTGAACATGTGATATTATATAGGCCGAGATTTTCTATGCAAGCATCGTATAATATAATAAAAAATACGATCCCGTCTACCCATTGTTAAAAGTTTGTGTCGAGTAACTATCAAAAGGTACAACCCATCAATCTAATATGGCCAATATGTTATAGTCATACATTCTTTCTGTTAAGCTTAATGATGATTGGCCTATACTTTTTTGAGTAAGGTCCGAGATTATAAAACTTGAGAATGGACTCCATGCTCAAATCTCATATTTTGTCCTTTAATGTTTCTAAGCTAATTATGATCAAACAATAATGATATTATTGATATGTTAATTTGACAGCAAAATTTATCTGAATATGTACTTAAACATTAATCAGTTCTATTTTGTCTATTTTGAGATTTGAGCTCGGTGTCTGTTTATAAGTTGTATAACCTTGGGACCAAATCTTGCTCAAGTCAAAAGGTATTCAATCCTCGCCAAGCTAATTAAATGTACCTATTAAATGGTGTATGTTGCCCTGAACATACATTAGCAGAAATTATCTTACTTTGTAGTCAGTATAGTCTTGTGAAGCCTCGTTCTGAATGTAGAACTTAAAGCATCACGTGACTTTACACGGTAAGAATATGTAAGTACAAGGACTTATATACATACATGGATTCGCAACTGCTAAAAATAGCTCAAACGGTATCGTTCGACGATCCCACAATGCATTGCTATATACTCGGCAATGTCCGACAGCTGTCGTTGGGTAATTGGGTGTTTACGAATTTCATTATACCAAAAATACTCTGGCAATTGGGCACGGGAAATTGGTAAAAGGATGCAACAGGATCCTTAAAGATATTGAGATACATTTATAATCCACAAAGTCTAAGTATAAGCATTGAAAATGGCATCAGTCAAACATTTTAAATTCCAAGATGGCGGACATCTATTATAATCCTTTCGTCTCCGAGATTAAACATTCGGAATACCACGGATATTTTCGCTGTTATTAACATTCGGATTATCACGGATATTTTCGTATTTTCGCTTTTGTAAGCAATAGCATGTATACCCGTTGATTCACGTCTTATTATCGCGGGATTTGATTACTTTAAACTGTTAATACGGAAGTTGCGAATCCATGTATGTATATAAGTCCTTGGTAAGTAGGAGTTATCGTTCATATTTGAATTTTATGGGATATATCACAAGCGACGATATGTCGCATAAAACGATAATTGATCATTACAGTTTGTCTTCATTTCTGCACATACAGAAAAATAAGTGACGTATTTTCTCCATATCAGGTCTGAGGCACATAAAATAAGTGACGTATTTTCTCCATATCAGGTCTAAGGCACATAAAATAAGTGACGTATTTTCTCCATATCAGGTCTGAGGCACATAAAATAAGTGACGTATTTTCTCCATATCAGGTCTGAGGCACATTTTATGCGATATATTTTTCAAATTTCTAATGAAACTCGGATATTTCATTGAACGAGAATTTAGGACAAACTGTAATTATAGGTTTATTGAAAAGCTGCAAATGATCATTCAGAACAGAACAGAACAGAACAGAACATAATTTTATTAAGTAACAAAGTATCTTGTTACAAACATATGAAAATAAGAACAAAAAAAAAATAAAATCGCTGAAAGAATTGGGTCGGGTTGTTTTTCGAAACTGAACGATAGTTCAGATTTCCATAGCCGTCACTCGCTCGGCGCGCATGAATTTTGATGCAACCTAAGAACTACGTTTAATTATGTACTTATAGGTTATATAAGCATTTATTTCCTTCACACTTAAACATACTTGGCGCTTTCTGATCTTGGTAAGTCCTTTCCGCGAATTTCGACATCTTCTAAATTTAGTCCAGTGCTCCAAATAATTTTCGAGGGCCATGAGTATTTCACTCATTGAAATTGAGTCGGATGAGTAAAAATATTTTATTTTCTAAATTCTAAAAAGATAATTATCTACATACACACAGATACACAAACTTTAACGTTATAATAAGAATAAAAAGACAATAATATACAAAAATATACACAGGTAACACAACTTATATTACTATTTATTTTTGTTACTAACCAATCCAAGAGTTTGACACGTGACTGCTTATTTTTGTATGTTTATACGGGAAAATCGGACCGTACAGCGGGAGTTTATTCATTACGGGACAGTTAACATAAAGAAATATAAAAATGCTCATTTCCGATGTAAGATCAATTTATTTAATTTCCAAAAAAAAAAAAAAAAAAAAAAACTTTACGTTGATAAAAAATATTGAGATTAAAAATCGGCAGGTTTGGTGAATTTTAAAATGTGTATTTTGAGTAAGCTAGCGGTTTATTTCGAAACTATTTTACAGGACTTTCATTAATTGATTTAGGCATTAAAACGATAGCAACTTGATTGCTAATCGAGATGCTTCAGTTCCGGGACATGCCTCTTTAAGACTTGAAAAAGAGTTGCGTTTGGTTGAAACATATGTATTCGTTAAGACATGAAATAAAACAAACGTATTACATACATACAATGAAAATATCTAGACAAGTGAATTGAATACATAGTTCCCACATCTACAATATTTACCTCCCTTGGCGGCCATCTTTGTTGGCAAATTCAACAAGCATTGATAGAAGATATTTATGTTTTTATAATTCTAAATACAGGATATTTATATGTGACAACTACATTTTCTTAAACCTGATGTGCTTATGGCCTTAACAACTTCATTATTAAGTTATCTTTTATAAATTGAGTTGTTTAATAGCCATTTTTCTTATTTTTTCTATTAAGCATATAAGAAATTTGCCAACTTAGATGGCTGCCAAGGGAGGTAAATATTGTAGATATGGGAACTATGTATTGAAAGCTTTATGTAGGTCGCACTTCTTTCTTCTCTTAGTATATAGATTCTAATATGCGGACGTGTAACAGTTCCACTTAATAATATATATAATTAGAATATCATTAAAAAATATAACTGAAATGAAACAAAAGAAAAAAAAAGAAAACTTACCACCGTTCGTATTTCCTCCATCAGTCCAATTCTTGCAAGGATCTATTATATCAGCCGGGGTCCCTTCTGTACTGACCGGATAAGCATCGGTTGGTCTACAATTACAAACACATTCTAACGTATTTCCCTTTCCCGCGATATGCACAATGATTCCGACGCCGACGGCAAGAGCAAACGAGACGAAAACGTAAACTAAAGCTACCGTTTTTGAAATATGTATAACGTTGGGTCGACGAGAATATTTTTCTTGCGAGTTGTGCTCATTTTCTACCCTAAAATCCATGTCGTATTCCGGCATGATTTAATTAATTTTCTTCTTTCGCGTATGATCTTTTTGTATACAGTAAATATGTATGATGCGCGGCTAGAGTGCTCAGTTGATATTATACCTGAATTTTTTTTATTAATTCGGCGACGCAGACGTATGTAACCTCGAAGTAGAGAATGATTAAATTATGCGCTTGATAGATCAACTGTCTTATACCGCAAACTGACACCAAAACATGTATTTTTGATTTATTATTTTCATACTTGATCACGTGTGTAGAAATAAAATTCGTATGACCAGACATTTATGGTTGTGTATGTGTCTAAATGATCATAAAATATATTTACTTTGTTTACAAGTATGTCAGCATAAAATTTTGCTTTTGACCATTAACAGACAACTATAAACAATGACTTTGTAGCTCGGGTTATACAACATTATTTTCGTTCTTTGTATAAACATCATTCAGATTATTGTACTGTAAATATTCTCGAAACAAACATATATATTTTCCATGATATTTTTATTATTACAGTGCAATCTCTCAAGAGTGGCCCTCTCTTGAGCAATAACCTCCCTTTAACAACAGCATAAATTTCCCACTGAACGATTTATCTATTAAATTTAACCTCTCTCGAGCAACAACCTCCCTTCAACAACGGCATGGTCTTTCCCACTGTACGATTTAACCTTTCTAGAGCAACAACCTCCCTTCAACAACGGCATGGTCTTTCCCACTGTACAATTTAACCTTTCTAGAGCAACAACCTCCCTTCAACAACGACATGGTCTTTCCCACTGTACAATTTAACCTTTCTAGAGCAACAACCTCCCTTCAACAACGGCATGGTCTTTCCCACTGTACGATTTAACCTTTCTAGAGCAACAACCTCCCTTCAACAACGACATGGTCTTTCCCACTGTACGATTTAACCTTTCTAGAGCAACAACCTCCCTTCAACAACGGCATGGTCTTTCCCACTGTACGATTTAACCTTTCTAGAGCAACAACCTCCCTTCAACAACGACATGGTCTTTCCCACTGTACAATTTAACCTTTCTAGAGCAACAACCTTCCTTCAACAACGGCATGGTCTTTCCCACTCTACAATTTAACCTTTCTAGAGCAACAACCTCCCTTCAACAACGGCATGGTCTTTCCCACTCTACAATTTAACCTTTCTAGAGCAACAACCTCCCTTCAACAACGGCATGATTTTTCCCACTGTACAATTTAACCTTTCTAGAGCAACAACCTCCCTTCAACAACGGCATGGTCTTTCCCACTCTACAATTTAACCTTTCTAGAGCAACAACCTCCCTTCAACAACGGCATGATTTTTCCCACTGTACAATTTAACCTTTCTAGAGCAACAACCTCCCTTCAACAACGACATGGTCTTTCCCACTGTACAATTTAACCTTTCTAGAGCAACAACCTCCCTTCAACAACGGCATGATTTTTCCCACTGTACAATTTAACCTTTCTAGAGCAACAACCTCCCTTCAACAACGGCATGGTCTTTCCCACTGTACAATTTAACCTTTCTAGAGCAACAACCTCCCTTCAACAACGGCATGGTCTTTCCCACTGTACAATTTAACCTTTCTAGAGCAACAACCTCCCTTCAACAACGGCATGGTCTTTCCCACTGTACAATTTAACCTTTCTAGAGCAACAACCTCCCTTCAACAACGGCATGGTCTTTCCCACTGTACAATTTAACCTTTCTAGAGCAACAACCTCCCTTCAACAACGGCATGGTCTTTCCCACTGTACAATTTAACCTTTCTAGAGCAACAACCTCCCTTCAACAACGGCATGGTCTTTCCCACTGTACAATTTAACCTTTCTAGAGCAACAACCTCCCTTCAACAACGGCATGGTCTTTCCCACTGTATGATTTAACATTTCTAGAGCAACAACCTCCCTTCAACAACGGCATGATCTTTCCCACTGTACGATTTAACCTTTCTAGAGCAACAACCTCCCTTCAACAACGGCATGATCTTTCCCACTGTACAATTTAACCTCTCTAGAGCAACAACCTCCCTTCAACAACGACATGGTCTTTCCCACGGTACGATTTAACCTTTCTAGAGCAACAACCTCCCTTCAACAAAGGCATGGTCTTTCCCACTGTACAATTTAACCTTTCTAGAGCAACAACCTCCCTTCAACAACGACATGGTCTTTCCCACTGTACAATTTAACCTTTCTAGAGCAACAACCTCCCTTCAACAACGGCATGGTCTTTCCCACTGTACAATTTAACCTTTCTAGAGCAACAACCTCCCTTCAACAACGGCATGGTCTTTCCCACTGTACAATTTAACCTTTCTAGAGCAACAACCTCCCTTCAACAACGGCATGGTCTTTCCCACGGTACAATTTAACCTTTCTAGAGCAACAACCTCCCTTCAACAACGACATGGTCTTTCCCACTGTACGATTTAACCTTTCTAGAGCAACAACCTCCCTTCAACAACGGCATGGTCTTTCCCACTGTACGATTTAACCTTTCTAGAGCAACAACCTCCCTTCAACAACGGCATGGTCTTTCCCACTGTACAATTTAACCTTTCTAGAGCAACAACCTCCCTTCAACAACGGCATGATCTTTCCCACTGTACAATTTAACCTCTCTTGAGCAACAACCTCCCTTCAACAACGGCATGATTTTTCCCACTGTACAATTTAACCTCTCTTGAGCAACAATCTCTCAGCAGCAGCATTATTTCTGCTTCTCTCTAAGGGTGTTACTTTGGAGAAGTTGTACTGTAGCTGTTTTACTTATTTGTGCTACGCTAGGACATTTATTCATTATACCATTTCCAAGGTCACAATCGACACAAGGGAATAATCTTTCCCTTTCATACGATCTAGGTCACGTGATTTTAATGTTGATGTTTAATCAATTTACGAGTTTAATGCGGGATTAATTATTCCTATGTTAATTTGTGATATTTTTGCTATGCAATGTCATGGACTAAAACATATATACCGAGAGTTCAACGCGACAGTGTCGTAACTCATATTGAAATAAGAACAAGTTACGACAGTGTTGCGCTGAGCCTTCGATACATGTACGGGCATAGATAAGCCTTTTCTGTATTTTTGCAGTACACTACATAGATAAAATTGCTCCGCTAAATAATTTACGAGAGGCAAAATGAGATATTTCCTTGTGAAGACGAAGACTGCACACGTATTGATTTGGCTATTTACAATTGACGGGCACCTTTGTTTGCAACAAACCAGGTTTGGTTTCCATTTGGTTTGAAACGAAAAGAAATTTTGTTGTTTTAAAAAAATCTCTAGCCGGCTTGTCAAACCTTCCAAACTACCACATAGGCGGTGTAGTCGGTTTGATGTGTCCGAAATTATCGGTATCAGATAATAAAACGTATCAACACGAATGCATTTTCTTAATATTCTATTCAATCAAAAAGTACATAATTATTACTAGATGAGACTAAAAGGCTTTGTGTAAAATATTGTTGTACATCGATATTGGTTCAAATAAAATATATTTCTTATATTTAATTATCAATTTATCTATTGTTTTGAATTACTACATTCAAAATCAATTGGGCTTTAAAGAATAATTGGAATATTCTTCTGAGTTTATAAAATCACTTAATCTATGTTTCTGACCCAGCAAGCTCACGACTGGAAAGTTGAAACAAATCCTAGTTTTATAAAGTGTGATAAATAACAAGGACTTATACATACATATTTTCTGAAGATAATCCTTTTTACAGAATATGCTTCCGGTAAAACATGCTCGAGAAAATCATTTAATTTCACCTTCATCAGGTGGTTATCTCAATAAAACTGTCGGCCTTCATTCATTAATTTGTAACAAATATATTTATATTCACAGGGTGACCGTAAGTAGCCATGGTTATATTTTGAGTTTTTGGACCCGTTTATATAAACCTGATTAAGAAAATAAACATGTATCGAGTTATTGAATTATTGAACAGTTTGCTAAAAATTAGCATTTTTTTGTAACATGGTAAAAATATACCGACTTAAATTATACACCTGCTAAAGCAATTTAATAATTAGTCACGTGTTAAATGTATGAAAGGTCATAATAACAACAACTAATTCGGTAGTTGCTACATCGACTACTGTACATGTACAATGTACTGTACTTATTAGAATATTGATACGGAAACGCGCGCTTGAACGCGAATATCTCCATTTTCAAACTAAATTGGAAGCAATATTTTCAAATTTCTTAAAAAATATATTGTAATAAAGCTTGGACACCACAGAATACTTCACGAGGTTATAAAAAAATGTCATTTTAGTAAAAAACAACTTTATGGCCTGTCAAAAACGAGGTTTAAGAGTATTTTGACAGTTTTCATATAGAATTATGAACAAACGATAGACACTAACTTCAAACGAAAATGGAAGCAATAAGTTCACATACCACATTAATAAAAATTATATTGAAATAAAGTGCACAGAATGAAGATTACTTCACGAGGTTATAAAATTTTCTCATTTAATGTTATAAACAAGTTATTAGTGTTAAACCATACAGCTCCTATATAAATCTATAGTAAATCAGTTTATCGATAAACGTTATCGGAGTGATCGATAAGACGTTTTCAAGGGAGACAATTTTGCCGATAAGACCGGCCAAGTTACAGAAATGTTCCGCATGGCAGTTGAGCGCGGAAATGTGACTGACCTCCTTGTCCATTAAGATCAGACTGCACGATGTGACATAATCTGTATAATCTTCAATCTGTATTCACTCAGTCGAATCATTTATCTTAAATTATAACATGAGTAACGATAATTAATAACTTATATTTTTCGTTTGTTTACTTGTTCGCGTTTTACGCCTCTTTTCAACAGTCAGATTTATATGAGGCGGACAGCTTACCTAACTATCGTTTCTAGGAAAAACCAGTACTAGAGTCCCATCCTCCATATGCAATTGTCTACTTTCCCACACAGACACTTCATTCTCACACAAACAGACATGTCGGTAGCTTGGCTCGAACCCACTACCCTCTATCAATGAGGAGTTACAGTGATTTGAAGTCAGCGACATTAACCACACGACCACGGAGGCGGGACATATCTTTCGTACTGAGAATTTCATGCACGTGCAGTGAGAATTTCTTGCACGTGTAGTGAGATTTCATGTACGTGTAGTGAGATTTCATGCACGTGTAGTGAGATTTCATGCACGTGTAGTGAAAATTTCGTACACCTGTAGCTGGTAGAAACAAAATAAATTGTAATAATAAAACGTAACTTAAAGATTATACTTTTTAATAATCCATTACATAGATATACTAGTAATAGTTTATAAATACATTTTTATACACAAATGCCTAACAAAACAGGAGGACCAAGAAACCCCATATAGCTCACCTAAGCTTTATTACAATTATTGGTGTTCAAACACTTAATCGGTTAGTTTATGCGACCAGCATGTGTAAACCCAGGTCCATAATTTGAGCAAACCTGGTAGATGTCAACTAGACCGCGCTACACACCAAATATCTAAGCTATAGGTCTTGTACTTTCGGACTAGAAGATTTTTGAAGTTTTTCTTATTGGTCGCCATGGCAACCAGTGTTTTTAATGAAATCTTGTCTTTTAAACAATCTTGAATGGGAACCAACTAGGATAAATAATTCCAACTAAGTTTGGTTGCTATTGGCACGAGAATGTGTTTAAAGTAAACATGGACGCCACTTCATGACAGACGACGGACGCAAGGCGATCACAAAAGCTTTGCATGAGCACAGAAAACATCATCAAAGCATTTGAATACAATTTTTATTAAAGAACTTTTAAGAAACTAATAACGTTCAGTACAACTGAACCCATTTATGAATCCAAATTATCAATTATATATGACTAATTAATAAAAATGAATCTGTGGATATAAGTAAATGTATGTATTGTCAAAAGTTTTCAGAAGTTAATGTAAAAAAAAATATTTGACCGCTGAATAAACTGCAAAATTGTGTTAAAAAGAAATCAAGAGGGCCACCAAGGCCCTAAAATCGCTAACCAGGACACGAACTTTTTTTTTTATTTGAGCCTATGTAAAATCAAGTGACCACCGGGGCGAGACCAAATTTTACCCAAGGGCCATAATATGAATCCACTTAGCAGACGTTCGCTAGACAAAGCTACATCCGAAATATGTAAGCTCTAGGTATTATAGTTTCTTACAAGATAAAAAAGTTCCTATAGATATGTAAAATCAAGTTCGACCTCTTGGCCATACTTTCAGCAAACTTGGTAGAGGTCCACTAGACAATGCTACATACCAAATATCTTAGCTCTAGGCCTTGTGGTTTCGGAGAAGAAGACTTTTTAAATTTTCCTATATAAAATAGAATAAACCTCAGGGCAGGGCTAATTTTGACCCCGGGGCCATAATTTGAACAAACTTGGTAGAGGTCCACTAGACAATGCAACATACAAAATATCTAAGCTCTAGGCCTTGCAGTTTCGGAGAAGATTTTTTAAATTTTCCTATATAAGTCTATATAAATCAAGTGACCCCCGGGGCGGGGCCAATTTTGACCCTAGGGCAATAATTTGAACAAACTTGGTAGAGGTCCACTAGACAATGCTACATACCAAATATCTTAGCTCTAGGCCTTGTGGTTTCTGAGAAGAAGATTTTTAAAATGTTCCTATATAAAATAGAATAAAGCCCAGGGCAGGGCTAAATTTGACCCCGGGGCCATACTTTCAACAAACTTGGTAGAGGTCCACTAGACAATGCTACATACAAAATATCTAAGCTCTAGGCCTTGCAGTTTCGGAGAAGAAGATTTTTAAATTTTCCCATATAAGTCTATATAAATCAAGTGACCCCCGGGGCGGGGCCAATTTTGACCCTAGGGCAATAATTAGAACAAACTTGGTAGAGGTCCACTAGACAATGCTCCACACCAAATTGAAAGGGAATCGTCCGAAGATTATTCCAGCAACGTTTGGTTGCTACTGGCACAGTGATGTAGGTGGAACGTGTGTTTAAAGTAAATATGCACGCCACTTCACGACGCACGACGGAAGCAAGGCGATCACAAACTTTTATCACGAGCACAATGTCATTATGCTCTGGTGAGCTAAAAACTACAAACAAATATTTTAAAGTTAAATATGTAAAAATATGTATTGAATGTGAATTTTCATACAATGTATGTTTTTGCCATTGCAAAATTGCTGACTACTGGCTTTATACAACAATTCCAACACAATATCATTACTGATGTAAAAGCGTGTAAGGAACCAGGTAGCGATAATTATTTTACGATGATACACGGCTGGCTGATACGTTTGACCAATCCGATAGTTATTCAAGAATTTTATCATGAAATTAAATGTAAGGTATGAAGGTGGGATGACCCCGACCCCCTCATACCTATTACGGGGTGAAATAAACCGGGTTACCCTGTTGGTGCCTCAAAAAAAAAAAAAAAAGAATTTTATGAGCGAATGACGTCACGGACATCTTGTTTTATACATAGGAGTAAAATTCAAAAGCAATTAGAAAAAAATATTACTCGTCATTTCCGGTCAAACGGGTGTGCAAATGCATTTCGAAATAATGAAATATAATGAAAGAAATGAAAAACACTGTCATCATTATGCGAAGTAAGCCTATTTTAGACAAGAGTTATACTAGTAACCTCAACAAAAATTGACAATTACGTGATTGCAGTTTAGATGTGACACAGGCTGCATTAAACACAAGTTTGACTGGAAAATGTAATCTGGACACGAGTGCTCAACCAATCGGCTGTGGACTGTCAAAACCTTGGATGTTGACTTGAAGAATACTTATAGTACCGCTGATGCTGCCGGAAACCAACAGCAACGGCTGCTTGTTGGGACTGTCGGCTGCTGGTACGAATCTAGATATAAAAGAAATTAAAAATGTGTACATGTTAAAAACTCATCATCATAAAAAAACAACACGGTTATATAGAGTATACATATAGTAGGATGTAGTAAACTAGTAAACAAGAGGGCCATCATGGCCCTATGTCGCTCACCGGACTACTACTACAGTCTTGCACAATCACGTGACCAACAGGGGTAAGGCCATTTCACGCTGTGGGTCATAACTATGATCAAAGGTAGAGGTCCACTATGTAATGCTATCTGTCAAATATCTAATCTCTGAACCTTTAATTTTATTTCAAGATCTATTTTAAAGATCTTCATATGTACAATCAAGCGACCCAAAGGGTCAAGGTCAAATTGAGGCAATGGTATGAACATTTGGTCGAGGAAAACTGTCGTACAGAAAACTTAAGTTAACTTACTCCGGAACCGGGCCAATATTGACCCAGGGCCATTATTTGAACATTCTTCTTACAGGTCAACTAGGCGATGCTGCAGACAACATATATAAGCTTTTGGAATTCTTTTGTTTTTTTTTTAGAAAAAGACGTTTGAAACTTATAGAAACCTATACATAAAATCAAGTGACTCCGTGGGCAGGACAAATCTTGACTCTTGGGCCATGATTTGAAAAAACTTGGTAGACATCTAATAGACAATGCTTCACACCAAATATCTAAGCTCTAGGCAATGTAATTTTTGACAAGACGATATTTCAACATTTACCTATATAAGCCTATGTAAAATCAATTAACCCCGGGACCGGGCCAATATAAGCTCTTGGATTTCTGTATGAAGACTTTTGAAAAAAAAATCATTATAAATCAAGTGAGCTCTGGGTCGGAGGTCAATTTTGACCAGGGTCATGATTTCATCATGTTTTGTATAGGTCCACTAGGCAATGTCACGCACGAAATATCAAAGCTCTATGTCCTCTACGTGAAATTTGGACCCGGATGGGATTCAAAATTCAAAGGAATGAGAGGCTGGTGATTATCTGTCAATGACTATAACCACTCGAACACAAAAACCTCTTCCGTTGAAATAATAATTGTTACATGAAGTATATTATTATGCTTACTTCCAATAAATGCTTAGCTGGCAAAAAATGCTAAAAACGCATAAATGTACACCTGTAAATTCACCAATCCGATAATGTCATAATTTTATTTACATACAGGTATTTACCTACCTAGGTGTTTAAAACTCAACTTATCAAATGGGTGTTAACCGTACCGAAACGAACGGGGATTTACCCAACCTTACAAAATTGCGTTTCATTGAAAGCAAAGTAAACATTTAACCCGGAACCACTAGGACGAGGAGGGACGTTAGAAGATCTGTTGAGGTTATATAAGATTACTTGATGCCTTCAGGATCCACCATACTGATTTTTCTGTCATTGTACAATTGTTCCCATGACCCATCGGTTTCGGGGATACCAGACAGCATTGTTTCAAATCTCGGCTTTATACTTTGATGGCGTTCATCTATACTGTATACAGAAATGGTACCCGGTCTTTCGTTACCAATCATTAGTAGAGTTATACCATTGAAATGACCCATTGCGATGCTCTCTGTTTCCGGGCCCTGAAAGATATTTTTTTCATTTTTATTGTCAGACCAAAAGCCAAGGTCGTATGGTCTTGGGTTAGTTTATTGTCGGTGAGGAGCTGGTGTTTTCTAGTCAGAGATTTAAATCATGAACAAAGGATGTCCCTGAAGATATGTATTGCAAACCTATCAACATGATATATTATTTATACTAGCATAATAGGTTTTGACGATTATAATAAACAAGAGGGCCATGACGGCTCTATAATTGCTAACCAGTAAATGACCTTTTGAGAAGAGCATTTTTACTTTTCTTTCCTATATGAGCCTGACTTGAATGCACAAATCAAGTGACCCCCGGGGCGGGACTAAATTTACCTCGGGACAATTATTTGAACAAACTTGGAAGAAATCCAACAGACAATGTTACATACGAAAAATGGGCATTGTAGTTTCTAACAAAAACATCTTTAAATCACTAGAAGATGCCAGCACAAAATATCTAAGCACTAGGCCTTCTAGTTACTTCCTTGAAGAATTTTTTAACTTTACGTATATAAGCACTTTGTACAATCAAATAAACCCCAGAGAGTAGTCCATTTTGCAGTAGGCCTTGCAGTTTCTGACAAGAAGATTTTTTACTTTTTTCTATTTAAGCCTGTCTAATTTCAAATAAACCCCGGGACGGTGCCAATTTTGACCCCGAGGTCATAACTTGAACAAACTTACTTGAGGTCCACTAGACAATGCTACATACCAAATATCTCAGCTCTATGCCCTGTGGTTTCGGACAAAGAATTTCTGCTATTGGTTACCATGGCAACCAGTGTTTTTAATGAAATTTAATTTTTGAACAACTTTGAATGTGGACCACCTACTCCAGCAACGTTTGGTTGCATTTTTTTGTAGGAGAAGATGGTGTGAAGCACGACGAGCGCAAGGCGATCACAAAAGCTTACGAGGAACAAACTGTGCTCTGGTGAGCTAGAAATAAGCAATAAAACCAGTAATACCTTGTTATCAGAACGAGTGTCATAAGTATTTGTCAAATTCTTTGAAGCCGAAGCGTCATTATTAAACAAACCAGGATGTAACAGGGCGGTTTTCCTTTCTATATCATCACCGCTATCGTAGACTACTTCCATCGTGTCAGCTCTGCGAATTGAGAAGCTCCTTGCTCCAAAGGTATACAAGGCGTCATATTCTCCTGTCGTCTGGTTTATTCCGTCTCCAGTGGCTACGGTTAGTCTCCCTATAAATGATGTTTATTTGTTCATCTACTGTTTAACGGCCCATACGACAGTTATGCCCAAAGGGTCATGTCACATAAAAACATCCCACAAGAAAAAAATCTTTAAAAAAAAAAATCATATTTATATAGACAAGGGGACAAATTTTCATTTCAAGGGAGTTCCACCCCTTGTCTATATAAATATGAAATAATTTTTATATTTTTTTTTTTGATATTTTTTTTTAGGATATTTTTATGTGACATGACCCTTTTGTTATGCCTATTTCAGAACCGCAATACATTTATGTATATCGCCATACGAAATTTCTCACAATACCCACTTATTTTACTTATAATAATTTTTGTTACTGCATAAGTAATTTTGGTGTAGTACAAATGAGTAGAAATTTGTTTAGTGAATTATCATTCAATTAACATATAACAGAAAAGTCTACATACTTAATGGACAGTCCTCGTATACATGGGACATCTTATTTATCAACCCTTGATCATAAAGTCGATCAGGTCTGTGATTTTCTTGTTGTCGTTTTTAGAGTTTGTGGGAGGAGATCGAGGTTAACAGCACACCAACATATGGTAACGTTTGAAGCTTATTTTCATTGAGGTCAGCTTCTGATATCTCAATTTTTAAACGACAAAATGATTCTTACCTAAATTGGCATCATCCTGAAGGTCATCACGAACAGTCTGGTTGCTTTCTGAAATGTGGTAAACAAATACAGGATCAAAATTATCCATAATTTTCAACAAAATCGTGCAGTTTTTTTTCTTACCGAATAGACGGAAAAAGTCTGAAAAAGATGCATGTTTTGTTTAATTTATTTATCATAAATTCGGATACGTTCGTTATATTTTGGTTCATGGTTACTAGACTTTCTGGATAAGCCCACCTACGAAATTGAAAGTAAAAGACCGTAATCCTTCAACAATATCGTGTACATCCGTTATATTTCGAAAATGTTTATTCGTGGTTAGTGCCTACTATGATAAGCCTATGCACCTACGAAATTGAAGGGTTCACAAAAATTGGTGAACGTTCAAACCATTTCAAGGTCAATCTAAACAAATCATGGGTATGCAATTTCATGACAAATTCATTCAAAGTTCCACCAACCTATACTATAAAAAGAGAAAACTAATGTGTTTTCTTCTATTTTTAAAAGTATCATAGATACTGTGGAATCATTAATTTCCGTTGGGGATATAATTTCGTGGATTTCGTGGGTCGGCTCATCCACGAAATCAAATCAACCCAAACATTTTTAACCTATGAAATAGAGTTCTGTCCCTTGTATAATTTGTATTGTGTTCGGGTTTGTTTGTACACACCATATCACAACATGTACATGATAAAATATAAATCAGGGCCGGTATTCAATAAACATCTTAAGATTTTCTTTAACTTAAGTCGAAATTTTTACTTAAGTGTAAATTTTTTTCATGGTAAAAGTTTGTAAACCAGTCATCAAAAGTGTGAAAATGAATGATCATTTTCATAATTGGCATCTTTAAAACAAAGATAAAATCATATTATTGTGATTTCCTCCTTTATATTAGTACAAAAGAGTGAAGGAAAAAGTCGAATTTAAGGAAAAATATAACTTAAGTTAAAAAATTACTTAAGATGTTTATTGAATACCGGCCCAGGACAATAAAAACATACAAATTAGTTGCATGTTCAGTCAAACTTGTAAACAAAGGCCACACTTTGGAAATACAAAATTTGGCTTTTATTGACAGGTGACCTATATTTGGAGGACATTTATGTTTTAAAAACAAGTAGTCAACATTGATTAATAAAAAATGGCCTTTATTCAATGGGTTACCTTTATTCGGAGGTCTCCGCTGACACAGGCTTAATGTGTTTCAAAAACTTACCGAATATATTGGAAAGAGTTATTTTTTTAACCCGAGTTTCTTCTGAAAAGTATGGCGGGTAATCTTTGCTATCTCCTTCGTTAGCTGTAATAATATAGCCATTTCCTCCATTATTATAAAAACTTATCGAATCTGGTTGGTACATGCCGTAGACAGGCCACGCCTTCATGTGGAATCCTGGTGAAATAATTACGTTTGAAAGTTAGACTTCAGTGAGTCCAGTAGAATTTAAATACATTAAAGGTCTATTAGCTTTTTGAGTTTAGTAATACAGAACAATATATTAAATGTTAGTAAAATACAAAAAAATATGTCTAATTTGCTCTAAAACAATATTTACATAATGCCTTTCTTTAAATAGCCACATCTCGTAAAAAATGTTAGCAGATGCTTTTTCTTATTTTTTTTGTAATATCTTTAATGACCTTTTTTAATTTTAACATCCAAAAAGCTAATGGGGCTTTAAGGTTTTTTAGGGCTCTCCGAAGCGTGTGGATAGGTAAAATCTATAATCTGATCTTCCATTTCTTCATACTTCTTGAACAAGAAATGTACGTTTATTAGTTCAGTAGCAATTCGTATACAGTAAATATGATTTTTTATTTCTTGAAAAAAGCCTTATTTCTGCATTTAAATTCGTGGGGATTTGATTTCGTGGATGAACTGATCCACATAATCCACGAAATTAAATCCCGAACGAAAATGAATGTATAAGAAGCTGTGTAATAGATAATTACTATTCGGATCCTAAAGACTTCAGCTTTAACAGCGTTCTACTGTAGATGACAGTGTTCTTAGGCAGCTTTCAGTCTTTGTGCATGTACAGTAGCCACTAAAGTATACCCATCCGGACTGGGCCGAAAGTCCGGGTTTTAGAGATCTTTTGAGAAACGTAAAATGGGGCTTTTTTGGGTAGTTCCGGTTTTCAGGGAGACCGGTTTACAGGGGTTTTACTGTACATACCACCATCTCTATCGCTAGCATCAAACGTGAAATTCTGCCATTTTTTGAATCCTAAACCAAATATTTCTTCAATTTCTTCTGTAACCATATCAACCACAGCAATTGCATTATTTTCCTGAAAATAAACACAATGTTATTACGAAGAGTCCATACGACTCCTGTAAATAGTCAGTACATAAAAATACATAATCTATGAAATGCTTCAATGGACATCATTTGTTTCAGCTGTAGTTCCGGTATATGATGCTAGAATCGAACTAAATTTAATCATCAGTAGAATTATTATGAATAAATCACCCGGTCAACACACACTATCGCGAATGGTCCTGATCAAATTTTGAGCATTACATGTATATACATTTATACATACTTACTTGTAAACAAATATAAGCCTTGGACTCGTCATCATTGAAGGTTATATATTCCGGTTCCACATCGTAATCAAATGTATTGTTTTCACCCCGATAAACCCAGCGTACCCCGGATCTGGACAACTCGTCGAATCTGTTAAAATAATTTTGTTCAATGGGTTTTAACGCCTCTTAACAACGATATACTTCAGATACATCAGTGACTGTGGAATCATGAATTTTCGTTGGGATTTAATTTCGCGGATTTTGTGGGTAGGCCTATCCACGAAATCAAATCCCCAATTATTCAAATGCAAAGATAAGGCACTTCTTTCCAAAAATCAAAATCCACGAATTTATATCCCCACGAAATAGCCTTTTTAGTAAAAAACCACGAAAATTGAGCCCAACGAAAATAGATTAAAATACAGTATTTATGGAGGCCAGTTCACCAAACCAGTTTTTTTTAGGAACGAATCTCCTACAGCCACACACAACTTACAATTACATGACGCCTCTTACATCCGCGTTGAAAAATAGTACCATTTGTTGTATAAGTAAACATTACTGGAGGTATAAGCTGCTCCATGAACCGGAAGGTGTCCCCTTGTAAGTGACACTCAGCTAAAACATTTGTGTATCCCTACGCCTAAAACTTAACGTAACGCATGACATTGTGTAAAATGAAACTGGGAAAGCTAAACGAAGCCATACACTATAGCGACAAACCTATCGACCTAATCGACATTTTTGTTATTTGTCGTACTAGCCACAGGTCCACGGCCGCCGCCAACAGAAATTAGAACTCTTTACTGGTTTGTTTATTAAACCAAACAATAAATAAAAATGTTTTTACTTCAGGAAGCTAATCCCCATAGAAAATACATAAAAACACCGTTATCGTAAAGTTGGATATAGCTTAAAATCGGATACAGTAAAGCACGGTTATTGTGAACTCGAATATTGTGAAGAACTGGTACAGTAAAACGTGGTTATAGAGAAATCTGAGTAAAGTATCTATTACTATATCTCCATTCTTATATTCATTGAAATAGGCATAGTAGAAATATAAATATATTTTTTTATCCGGGCAGTCAGGCATCACTGCGTTTAGAACTGCTTCACTTACCTGGAATTGAATTTCTCAAATCCTAGCCTGTTTAAATTGTATGTACCGGAAGCGTCACCAGGAAATGAGATAATAGTGACGTAACCAGGGTTATCTACGAATCTGTTATTGACGTCATCAACATAAGGCTTGCCTTCGACCGCAACTACTAACTTCTTGCAATCAGCAGTTGAATGTATCATATCGGGAAATTCGCCAACTAAAAAAGTATGATTTAAATCAATTTTCATTAAAACTGATGACGTCATAATATATCTAACAAGAGCGTTACGAGCAGTGCCATAGATCGTCTGTTCAACACCTCAGTGAGATATATCCATCCACCTATGAAGTTTCATGTTGCTACCTATTGTACGAGTGGTTTCAGAGTTATGAGCTACATTTAAGATTTTGCACAGACGCAGATGACACAGTGATCACAATAGCTTGACTCTTTCTTCGAAAATAGCCGAGCTAAAAATTCTCCTCCCTCCGTTTCAGCCCATTTGTTTGGCTTAAGGATAGATTATTATATTATATAATGATTTAAAGTTCAATTAATTAGAAATACATAAAACCACTGTTTCCTGTGTAATTTAGTCATGGTTTAAAGGTCAATATCTAGATGTTGATTGATGCTAATGACTTTCCTTGCCTTTCTTCGATCGAAAATGAGCCATTCGGAACATATCAGTCAAGACGAATTTTCGCGGTAATTACTTCCCCTTGTTTAGGTCGAACTTTCTGAACTAGTTTAACTGTAGTGACAATAACGATTCATTTTATAACAGTTACTTCCCTTTGTCCCGATTTTTGCCCCGGGTTTTTCCCGATTTTTGCCCCGGGTTTTTCCCGATTTTTGCCCCGGGTTTTTCCCGATCTTTGCCCCGAGTTTTTCCCATTCCCATTTTAACACTCTGATAATACACCGGATAACATTCCATTCCTTAATAAGACAAAAACACCAGTTGTGTTTGAGTCATATGATGTTCCGTAGTTTGATAGTGCTCACTTCGAATTTCTACATGGAATTTCACCAAAACTTAAAGCGAAACAATTTGATCCAGAACATACAGTTGGCTCAAATTTTAAAGCCCCATTAGCTTTTTGCTGTAGAAAAATATATGCAAAAACATTTAATTACTGACATTATCCCAAGATAATTATTACCGACGAAATAAGCCCTTTTTTGTCTAAAAACACTCATTTCACTGTGATGTTTTCTTTTAAACTTAAAATATGTAGAGCGCGTGACGTCACTTTAATACGTGTGCATAGCATGACTGTGGGAAAACTCAGGTGTTCTATAAATAGTATTTATTTCAATGATATTGAAAAAAATATGATAGTAGTTTCGGAAACATTTTTTCTTGCTATTAAGTATGCACGGGTGGAAAACACACCGGATTCCTCTGTTATAGAACAAACAGAAACTATTAAGACCAATACATTTATAAGCTTATGGGACTTTAAAGCGTGTTTTTTATCTCTTTTTATTGTTAGCAAATTGCAGTCTATTGCTGCGGAAAAAAACATGAAATATTTGTCGTTAAAATTATCTTTTTACTGAATGATTTAGGATTCATAATTCAAGAGAATCTGTGGGAAATCACTCCTAGTTGAAATAGATCGAGAAACTGTGCCCTTAAAACATACCAATAATTTTGTGGACACGCTCTAATACTCCAGACATTTTGTTGAACAGTCGATATATTTCAATATAACCATCCTCGTGTTTCGTTTTGTTGTCAAAGGCGATGTAAACAAAACCACCACAAATCTCTACATCCGCGACGTCGACCTTGTCGTAAGACGAGTGGTACAATATTTGTGGATTGGTAAGGTTACTAATATCAATGACGTGAATATTTGTGTATCCTGTAAATGAAAAATTACATCGATTAACATTTTGTTTCTTTTACATTTGTACATTTTGTATTTTATTTTGCATGACAATGTGTGGAATCTCAGCTTAGCTGAACGGATGCATAAAAGTAGTCCGAGACGAACGCACATTTAAGTAGTCTAATTGGTAGTTGTTCGTCTCATCGGGAAAGATTGGACGATCTGAAATGATTTTGTAGTTCTGTATTTCGACAAAACATCGAAATACAAAAGGAGGAAAGCTTAAATCTTGAATTTTATCACAAAAAACAGCAGGGTCATGATGGCCCTATATCACTTACCTGTGTACCATAGCAACCTTGCAAAATTAAGTGAACCCTAATGCAGGGTCACTTTTGACCCCGTGAGTTATATGGTATGAACAAATTTGGTAAAGTTCTATCATGCATTGTTACATAACAAATATCTATGCTGGTTTATTTTTGATAAATATTTGATTTTTCCTTTAACATTTACGATCAAGTGACCCCTGGGGTCTGGTAAATTTGACCTGAGGGTTCATGCTTTGAACACTCTTGATAGACTCTATTCTTTTATACTAATTGTAAAATATGTAATTACTGAACTTTCTGGTTAACCCAAGAGCCATATGGTAGAGGTCCAATAGACAATACTACATACCAAATATCTAACCTCTAGGCATTGTAGTTTATGACAAGAATATCTTTTCCTATATAAGCCTATATGTTAAATCAATAAAATCCTAGGACGGAGCCAATTTTGACAAAAGGCCCAAAATTTAAACACTCTTGGCAGAAGTCAACTGGACAAAGCTACATACCAGATATCTAAACTCTTGTGCTTTTGGACAAGACGATTTAAGACATTTTCGTTAAAGTTTATAAGCCTTTCAATATTATAGAGTTAAGCCCGGGGCGGAACAAATTCTGACCCCTAGAGCCATACTTTGAACAAACTTGGTAGAGGTGTACTAGATAATGCTAAACACCAAACATCTAAGCTTTCGGACTAGAAGATTTTTTAAAGTTTTCCTTTTGGTTGCCATCGCAAGCGATGATTTTAATGAAATTAAATTTTTGAACAACCTTGGTAGAACTTCATGCAAGGAAAATTTCTTTGAATTTTCGCTGAAATTGGCCAACTGCTTTAGAAGGAGATATTGTTTAAAGCAATTGTTAACGGAAGGACGGACGACGGACATCACGCGATCACAATAACAAAAATAGAGCACTTCGTGCTCTGGTGAGCTGAAAGGGCAAACAACTCACCGACAGAGTAAAGCATCTGGTTGGCCGGGTCATATGCCATCTCCTCGGCGGCATCTTTGTCAAAAGCATACTGCATTGTTGGTGAATATGTATACGGTAGGTAGAGAGTTGACAGTGTGTCAAATTGTACGATCGAACAGTTCACGAGCGCTAAAGATAAACAGAAAGCTTTTTTAAAAGTAAATTAAATTTATCTTTATCTTATTCAAATTATTTTCATAAGCCTTACTCAAATACTGTATTTTCATTTATTTTTGATGTTTTTTTCGTGGTTTTTACGAAAATGGCTACTTCGTGGGGTTATAAATTCGAGGATTTTGATTCTTGAAAAAATGCCTTATCTTTGCATTTAAATTCGTGGGGATTTGATTTCGTGGATGAGCCGACCCACGAAATCCACGAAATTAAAACCCCAACGAAATTTAATGCTTCCACAGTACTTAAATAGTATTTAAATAATATCCCAACGAGGGATCTGCTTCCGGTCAAGATTTGTGTATCTATTTTCTAATGGTTCTCTTGGCGGTCATGTCTTCAATTTGATTTCATCATATAGGGCTAGCAAAATGAAGCCATCCCCGATAATGATGAATTAATAATAATGGCATATAATGATGAATTAATAATAATGGCATATAATTATGAATTAATGGCTAAAATGGCCCCACAGACCAGGCCTTAGCTATAACCGTTCACCAGAAAATAAGACCCTTGGAGACGAACATTTCCATTTCCTATAATATATAATGAGCCTATGTAAACCCAAGTGACCCCAGGGTGGGGCCAATTTTGACACCAGGAAAATGTACGAACAAAATTGGCAGAGGTCCACGAGACAAAGCTACATCCGAAATATCTAAACTCTAGGCAGATTTTTAAATATGCCTATATAAGTCTAGTATGTAAAAACAAGATACCCATTTTGACCCCAGGGGCATAATTCAAATAAACTTAGCATAACTGTTTATAGCCGAAACAAGTGATCATACAAAACTGTACAACTGTTTATAGACGGACAAGCCAGCTGATCTTAACTGTATTACTGTTTATAGACAAGATAAACAGATACAATTGTATTTAATGCTTATTTTCAGTTTTTCGGGCGTTCATGCAGTATAAACGCTCTAGTGGGGTTTTGCGTCAGCGTTTCTCCGTAAATTCTTCCCAAGCCTAATATAAAGTTAAAATTATGGTAGATCGAGTAACCAGAAACACACAATTTCTTTCGAGCCAAGAATGGAGAAAACATATCACGATTGTAATTAATTCGGATATGGTGAAGAATCGGATACTTCTTTGTGCTGCAATGAAAATTGATGACAGTGAAATAGTATTCGGTTACTAAAGAATTCAGTATAACCATATTACGCTGTAATATAGATTAATGTATGTATGTAAAAGTATGTACTTTTATTACTTTATTTATCGTACAAAATCCGGGGGATAGTTAAACACATTATAGGAATTGTGTCATCTTTCAAAATAATTTAGAATTTACATTTATCAAAGAAGGATGATACTGCATATAAGCTGTGTTTCCGTCCACATTATACACCGATTAATTACATTCAAATGCATACATACAGGGAAAGAAAACCCAAAATATTACTACATAAAATACCGGCTTGAGGCCATACAACTATCCGGTAAAAGACATTTGCTGCAGATTCCAGGCTTTTTTTTCACATAGACATATAGGGAAAATAAAAACTCTTTCATGATTTTTTTTAAAACTGCATAATCATAGCACATGATAACAAAAACATTTTATTAAGCTAAACCATTGGGGGTTGACGAACTAGCTTTTGAGTTACCTGCCACTGAATTTGAATTTTTGGCTGATTCATTTTCCCTATATGTCGATGTGCAACAAACTGGAAACTTTATACGTCTTTAAATGTTAAACTATGTACGAAAAGTTGATATTGTAATCGATGTATAGAAAAGTCACTCTAAACCAACGTTACGAAGCATAAAATTGCATATCATGGCTGATGTGAGCACACACTTTTGGTGCAATGTAATATTGTATTTTACTATAAAAAGGAATTTGAATATGTTCAAAATGAATAAATTTGTAATCTGAACCTATCATGTGTTGCAATACAATCTGCATGGCTGAACACTATACAATTTGCAAATGAATGCAAAAACATTGCAACATACCCTTGTTATATTACCACTAACCCTAAAAGTATTGTCATCTGTATTTATGCACAGAGATATTATTATCAGGAGACACGTTTATAACGATTATTTACATAAATTGCCGCCCGGACATTTGCCCCCCAATGAATAAATGGTCATGTCGATATTTGCACCCCAGTGCTTAATTCTTAAAAAAGCCCCCCCCCCCCCAAAAAAAAACCACTATACATTACATTGGTTTTAAAAAAATACTTAAAAAATAATCGTCGGGGGGCAAATGCCCTACTCTCATACAAACAAGTATAGCTAACTCAATTAATCAGAGGGCAGTCTTTACACACCTTCAGATGTTACAATTATAACTGAGATTAACAAGTGGGCAAAGTGGAAATATTCCGTCAAAATGAATGGTCATCGATAAGTTTAAACACTGACACTTCATCGCAGGCTATTTACATAGTCTAGATCAACTACACGTGACACAAATAATCGAAGGAAAAGTGGGCAGGGATTTACATTTGGCCGGTTCGATTGATCAAACGGAAGAGCTGCCAGAAGATGAAGTTTTTTAGAAGCTCTTCTGTCTATTCCGCCAGATGGTTAGAAGATGTGGAAGAGATATATTAGTCACATGACCAAACAGCATTGTTTACAATGTCAGAGTGTGCATTAGTTTATCCACACGGTTTAAAGAATATTGGTTTGATGGTTAGTTATAGTCATATCTAATATTCAGACGCAGACATTTCGGCTGCGATTGCGTTCGATTGGAATTCTCTTCCGAGCTCTTCCAGCTAGCGTGTATTCTCTTCTTACGAGAGTCCAATCGAACCGGCCTTCTGTTCAATTTTCAGACCAGTAAAGCAATGTTTATATTATAGTTGTCTTGTGTGTGAGAGTGAGAGTTCAAGTTCGAATCAGATGTTAGTATAGATAGTAAGAACAGAGAGATAAGGAGAGATGAGTTTAATGATATAGTCAGATTTTAGATTTTTGTTGCAATGAGAACATTTGAATTTGATTAAAAGTACTATACGATCACGAGTCATTTTCTTTATGTCAACAGACGCTATGTGACAAATACATGTGTAACGAAAATACGAACTAGCTCATATAAAATGCGAAAACATAAATTGGTATGATCCGAACATAATCTGAATTGAGTTACGTAAGAAAATGATTTTTATCTGTTACTTTAACGGCCCATTCGTTAGCTATGATCCTTTTTAGTGCCGCCATTATAGAGAGAGGCGGGTATTAATATCGATCCCTACACTTATTTCGAATATTTTTCCTGGTTCTTTTAAAAAATAGGGTGGGTGTCGCATGTGAATTAATTAATCTAACGTCAGTTGCTTAAAAATTATCTGGAGCGATTTTGTGACAGCGGTGCGTCTGATATCGACCGACCTAAAACAATCTAAACGTTTGGTACACCAACTTCCGAAATCCCATCGGTTTTGAGTTATCATACTTATATATTACAACATTTGCACGTCTGTAGAAATTTAATTCGTATACCCTTCGTATTTATCGATGCGTACAATCAACTACAATGTATGACTGTGGCTAATTGGTCGTGCAAACATTCGACTAAATATGATATTACTGTAGTTTATAAGCATATAACTATGCCTGTGGCAATATACAGGCAGTTATGAACTACGACCTCGTAGCTGGGGTTGTAATTTTTGTGGTTAAAGAATTTCGTTTAAACTCATTGTGGAATTAGCATTTTCGCCATTAACGAGTATATAACGACGCCTATATCATTCAACATGATCAGAATGATGGCGGTTCTTTGATGTTATCCAGACGTATCAATCGTAGAGAAATCGTGCATATGATTTTTGGACTTGATTTTTATCAAAATCAAGTCCTTTGTAATCGTAGACTTATATTGGTCGCTGGACTCCATAACAGCTTGGTTAAAAGAATGCCACATAAAGGAAATAGTACGCAACTAAATGGTATGTTTATATAGAAGTATCTGGAATCTTTCCCCAATTAAGTGTGTCAGATCTAAATATATTTCAAATCATTCTATTGTAACTACATGGAAAGAGTCATGTATCTAAATAAGTGCTTGTCGGTAGATACATGAGATATTCAAATGCGTAGAATTAAAACCGCGTATTCACTGTCCAATAAAATATCTTGCCGTAAAAGTAGTTCTACTTTCGGTTTTCGTTCGATAGAACTTTCAGAAAAATCTCCACGGACGTATTCATGCATTTGCAACAATCTACCATCGATGTGTGTGTTTTGTGCCTTTCTAACATTTCTTAATATTACAAAGCGAATTCTCATTTAATCGTATTCCGGGATATTCACACCAACTAGTGTTATTTTGATGACGGAATCGCTATTTATAGACTCACTCCCCGCAGTGGCTAGTAGCAAAGCGTAACCGATGTGGGGAGTTTCATTTATCGAAGGCTAAATGTTAAAACTGCGGCTTAAGAATAATAATTCGAGTCGCTAAATACGAACGTAAATTACTGGATACGTGCTTTTAAAATTTACTGTTTAAGAGTTAATTCCTTTTACGCCAGATTATTTAGAATTACATAATCACGTCTGAATTTCATGCAACATCGGGTTAACTATAGGACATATAGGTCTTACTCTACTGTGTCAGGACCTTTTTGATTTGAGTGACCCTGAATGTGTTCAATGCGACGATGTTCTGTTGTGTTAAAACCAGAAGAATCAATGTTTGTATTTACTGTTACTGAAGTGTTGTTTACTAGTTTTGTACAATAAAGAGTTTTTAATGCAATTAAATTGTCCTCAATTAATGTGCTAATCATTAAACTTTCCAATATCAGGCTTTTTACATTTTAAAATTTTAGCTAAGGGACTATAGTAAAGCCCTAGCTTATGTCATTTACCTATATGCATATGACCTGCATTACAATATGAATGAAAAATCGGTCCGTAATTTTAAATGTTAAAATATTTGTATGGGCTCAAACGATGTGGGTACACATTTCTCTCTTTTGTCTCGTATGGTAAAAATCAAGTCCGACAGTACTTTCAGTACTTTGATTGTGTTATGGCACAATAAACATTACATATCGAACATCCCTCGTACGTCCGTACACAGGGCATTGGAGTCTCTACGCTTGAGATTTGACCGTTATATAGAATATATGTGGGACAATTTACAAGTAAATAGGCAAAATAACTATTTTAGTATTTTTATACCATGTACATTTAACTACCGGTACATCAAACAATAGGGCCATAATGGCCCTATATAGCTCACCAGAACAAGAACCAGAGAGAAAAAACATCAGACACTAGACAATGCTACACACCAAATATCTAAGCTCTAGGCATTCTAGTTTCTGACAAGAAGATTTTTAAGATTTTCCTTTATAAGTCCTTGTAAAATCAAGTTAATATCTAAGCTCTAGGCCTAGTGCTTTTGGACAAGATTATTCTAGTTTTTCTTATTGGTTGCCATGGCAACCAGAGTTTTTTATGAAGTTAATTTTTTTAGTATCTTTGGTAGAGCTTCATGCAAGGAACATCCCTGTAAAGTTTCGTTGAAATTGGCCAACTGCTGAAGAAGGAGATGTTGTTTAAAGCAATTGTTGATGCACTGACACACGCACAAACACGTGATCACAATAGCTCACTTCCATTCCAAGCAATATATGAAAACATATATACAAGTATATGACAGATACAAGAGGGCCAAGATGGCCCTATATCTCTCACATGACAATCATTGTTTACTCATTAAAACATTGCTTTGAGCGTGTGTGATGAGATCTGTTGTTTCCCTGTGATCTGACCTGGTGACCTAGTTTTTGAAACAAGATGACCCATATTCGAAGTTGTCCTACATATCATTAAGACAAACATTCAGACAAGGTTTGGTGAAGATCCAATCAAAACTGTGATGTATACAGTGTTAACATTTCCTAAGATTTGACCTGATGACCTAGTTTTTCACCCCGATGACACAGTTCTAATTGTCCTACATATCATTATTGATTAAGACAAACATTCTGAAGCCAGATAAAGACATATCACAAAAGCTTGCCTTGAGTACAAGCGCTCATGTGAGCTAAAACAAGAGGGCCAAGATGGCCCTATATCGCTCACATGACAATCACTGTTCACTCATTAAAACATTGTTTTTGACCCCAGACGACCTATGTTCGAATTTGTCTTACATATCATTAAGACAAACAGTCTGACTAGGTTTGGTGAAGATACGATCAAAATTTGACATCTACAGTGTTAATAAGGTTTTCCTAAGATTTGACCTTGTGACCTGGTTTTTGACCCTAGGTGACCCATATTTGAACTTGTCCTTAATATCATTAAGACAAACAATCTGACAAGGTTTGGCCAAGATCCAATCAAAAGCATGACATTTAGAGCTTTTACAAGATTTTTACCTAAGATTTGATCTTGTGACCCAGTTTTTGAACCCAGCTGACCCATGTTCATCCTTGACCAACATATCATTGAGGCAAACATTTTGACAAGGTTTGGTGAAGATCCAATAAAATCTGTGACATCTACAGTGTTAACAAAGTTTTCCTAAGATTTGATCTTGTGACCCAGTTTTTGAACCCAGCTGACCCATGTTCATCCTTGACCAACATATCATTGAGGCAAACATTTTGACAAAGTTTGGTGAAGATCCAATAATAACTGTGAAATCTACAGTGTTAACATGGTTTTTCATAAGATTTGACCTAGCGACCGAGTTTTTGACCCAAGATGACCCATGTTCGAACTCGTCCAAGATATTATGAAGACAAACATTCTGACAAGGTTTCATGATCATCCAATCAAAACAGTGACTTCTAGAGTGTTCACAAGGTTTTCCAGCAATTTGCCCTAGTGACCTAATTTTAGTACAGAAATTACCCATTTTCAAACTTGACCTACATATTATTAAAATAAACATTCTGACAAAGTTTCATGAAGATAAATTCAAAACAGTGATTTCTAAAGTGTTCACAAGGTTTTCCCTTATTTGGCCCTGGTGACCCTAGTTTTTGACCCCAAATGGCCCAATATCGAACTTGTCCGAGATTTTGTTGATATTAACGTTCTGACCCAGTGTTGCTAAAATTGAGCCAAAAATGTGGCCCCTAGTGTGGTCACAACAAAAAGTTTGACGACGCACGACGCCGGACGGAGAGTGATCCTATTAGCTCACTTAGTCACTTTGTGACATGTGAGCTAAAAACAAGCAAACCAAATGTTAAACGTTCATAATATTTATAAATTTAATTCCATAGGAATGAAATTAACAGATAAATAAATCAATATTGCATAGAATATAACACTGTTGGAATCTTTCCAGCTTATTAACTGGCCCTGAGGTTATAAAACTTGAGATAGACCTCTGAGCTCAAATCCCATATTTTGTCTTTCAATATTTCTAAGTAAGATTTGATCTGACAATATTAAATGATAATAATGATACCTTACTCCAGGGACACTATATTACTCGTACATGTAACAATTTGTCCCTGATCAGCATAATCGATCTGAATATGTATTTAAACATCAATCAGCTTTCTATCTTTTTTAAGCTTAGAGACTTATCTTAGTTTTTATAACCTCATGGCCTGGTGTATTTCTGAAAAGACCATTGTCCTCAGGTGACTGTTTTTCACAGGTAAATGTAGTAGTTGAGACAGATTTTCCTGAGAGTTTTAATTCAGGCATACTTTATAATGACATGGATAAATGACGATGTTTTGCAGTAACCGTAGGTAAATGTAGTAGTTGAGACAGATTTTCCTGAGAGTTTTAATTCAGGCATACTTTATAATGACATGGATAAATGACGATGTTTTGCAGTAACCGTAGGTAAATGTAGTAGTTGAAACAGATTTTCCTGAGAGTTTTAATTCAGGCATACTTTATAATGACATGGATAAATGACGATGTTTTGCAGTAACCGTACGACTTCATTGATTTCCTTTTTTATATATTTACTGCCGAATATGGGCAGTTTCACCTAGTAAAATTTCCTTCATTTTTCCCCTGAAATCATTAATGGCCAGAATTTTTCCCAAACAAGAAGTGTTTTCCCCATGATCATGTAAAAAGAAAAAAATACAACAGTTTTCACACCACTGTCGCCAATTACAGTGTAGTAATATTTACATTTATGATTTCAACAACTAAATAAGAAATTTGTTGTGCTAAATTTCCCCTTTTGATGGGCATGGGTAATGAGAAAATTTTGGAAAAAAATCACTGTACCTCATTTATACTAGTAAACATTTTATTGCAATTACCCTGAGACTTAATACATAGTAGTAAATAAATATGAACACTTTACTTGTCAGTACTGGATAATAGACTTAAAACACATGAATCTTGGAATTTGTTGTTTTTGAATACCAATTAAGGCCAAAAAAATTTGTATATGACTACATTATTAATTTTACAATACTGTGGAATCATTAATTTTCGTTGGGGATTTAATTTTGTGGATTTCGTGGGTTGGCTCATTCATGAAATCAAATCCCCACAAATTTAAATGCAGAGATAAGGCAAAAGTCAAAATCCATGAATTTATGTCCCCACGAAATAGCCATTTTAGTAAAAACCACAAAAATTAAGCCCAACAAAAATAAATGAAAATACAGTTTTTCAAAAGCGCTGACACCTCAAATAATTTTTTGTGTACAGACTGAGCAAACTGACTCATATGAAGGGTTGTTAAATCTACGAGAGGCCAAATCCTTCCATACCAGTATCATGAACAAGACGCATTCGTCGAATAACAGTCTTCACGAAAAACTTTCTGAATCACTGGACATTAGGTCGAGTGAAAATGAAAACTTTACTGAACCAAATGAACTTTTAGTGGACCAAAAACAGTGCACACAAAATTTATTTTGCGTTAAAAAATATGATTAAATTATGATTGAAAACTTTAATGGACCGTCAAAATACTGACCTCAAATTTAATGGACCGACAGCCATTTTGGTGGACTGGGTCCTGGTCTAATTTCGATAACAAGATTGACGGAAAGTCAATTTTTGAACACAAACAGAACAACTACAGTATTTCAAATTAAGGCCAAGTTAAAAATTATAACTGCGGCCTATAAAAAGTACAGTATTTTGTAAATTTCACATATATTGAGCACTTCAACTGCTTGTCTATCAAGAAAGCTGTCAATTATTCAAAAACATCAACTTTATGCATCTTTGTTCAACCTTGACCTTCTACCTTTCTGTGCATAAATTTGGGCTGTAAAGGGACTGAAAATAAATAAAGTGGAAATCAATCAATCAATCAAACAAAAGAAAGAAACAAACAAACAATTGGTATTTGAAAGAAAACTACTACATACATGATACATTACATTGTAAGTAATATTATACATGAGGTTTTGGGTTTTGATAATTTTACAAGTTTTTTGGTACAATCAGGTAGTTGTATTTAGACAATACAGTTAATACAACTACCTGGTACAATATAAACCTGCTTGTCTTGGTCAGTTAATAATGTTTTTTACCATTAATGTAGGACTTACCCTTCAAACCTAATAGCTATTTTATAACATATTGCCACAACAAAACTCAGAAGAATACCACTCTGGCTAGCTTTTCTGAAAAATAAAAACAAAAGATATCAGAAAGAAGTTGTTCTTTTGAACAAGATTATGAGTTTAAGGCAAGAATTTCTTGTTAAATTCTTTAGTTTCTAAAAAGATTTGCGGAAAATACAAACTGACTTTAAAGTCCCATTAGCTTTTTGCTATAAAAAATACATGCAAAAAACAAACAATTGCTGATATTATCCCAAGATAATTATTACCGACGAAACAAGCCCTTTTTCTTCTAAAAACACTCATTTCGCTGTGAATTTTGCTTTTGTAAACTTGAAATATACAGAGCGTGTGACGTCACTTCTTGTTACTGGTAAATTCTTTAGTTTCTAAAAAGATTTGCGGAAAATACAAACTGACTTCAACTACAATCCATCAGAAACTGTTATTTTAGGTCCACAAATAACGATGAAAGAATTATCCTAATCATATAAACAGACACAGTTAAAACAATACGAAGACATGCACTGTATGCACTCAGGGCCCACATTTGACGTTTTTTTTGGGCCGAAATTCGGCCCCATTCCCCTCCTAAAATCATATACTTTTTTCCCTATTTTTGAAAAAAATTCCCCTCAAAAAAAAAATTTGTTTAATGTTTAAATGATTCATATTAAGTTATTAACCTTTGATTATAAGTATATTAATGTATGTAATATATTTAAATACAGCCATTTTAAGCTTAAAATGCCTATTGCAGGGTTATACAGCAGTTGAAAAAGATCCCCTGAAATTCCCCTTTTTCCTCAAAATGACGCGAAATTCCCATACCTAAGGTTTCCGGGCCCCTTCCCCTAAAGTGCAGCTAGGGCCCTGGCACTTTTGTGAAGGTGGCCATGATCTCATATTTGACAGAATACATACTTACACCAAGGCCGCGCCAAAGAAATTCAGGAAAGATCCCCAGTACATGGGGTTTTCTAACACATTAAATGGATAGCCCGTAACCTTCTTATCCATCAAAATACCAAAATAATCACCTGAAATAAATAAAGTAAAACCACTGATTGATTGACTATTTGAATGATTGACTGATTGACTGAATGATTGACTGAATAATAAATAGTTGAACAGAGAGATAGACTAAATGGTTGATTTCAACTTGAATCAACTACCTGACAAACTAATTGAATGATTGACTGAGCTAATTAATTGATTTCTTGATTAATTAATTGATCAATCAAGTGAATGCAAACTGATTGATTAATTCATTGATTGAATGACTGATTGATAAATTGATTGATTTTACACAGTGTCATTCATCTTGAAAAAAAGTTAAGCAGTAGAATGGAACTGTAGTTTAAAAAAATTGTTTAGTCTTTCCAACTACATTATTTGAATTTGTATTGGTTTATGTTTGAGTCCCAAAAATGATCCTTTAAAACATATACAGGGGTTATTTGTAAGTTAGACTCACCTAGAAATGTACCATAATAACCGAGCGCATAAAAACTTGTAAAAACAAATATAGTCCCTAGTGTCATACAAGTATAACCTGTCCACAGTATCCAATTCTGTTGTAAGGCATACCATCTTGGCTGTGTATTTAAAGCTAAATTGAATCTGAAAAGAAATATATTTTTAAGTACAATTGAACCTGTGCATGTAGTCACCTCCAAATAAAGGCCTACCTGTGAATAAAGGCCATTCTTTGAAATACTGTCATATATCATTTATTACAAACTGACCTCAGACAAGAGGCCATCATTCAACAAAGGCAATGTCTTATACTTTCAAAAGGTTGCATTTCGAGGGCTCAGCGCAACACTATCGTAACTTGTTCTTATTTCAATATGAGTTAGGACACTCTTGCGTTGAACCCTCGATTTATTCACATGTAAGTTTTATCATTTTTTTCTGAAGAAAATTCACTTTGTACGTCAAACATGACACTTAGTACATACAGTGTAATTTAATTCATTTAACAGTATGATTCACAAAAATAAAACAACAAGAAGATCCAAAATTTTTTTTTAAAACGTGTACTGTTTAGATTGTTCATTTTGATTTGAATTAAATAATTAATCCATATACAACCACATACTCACATAATTTATTACCTCATGTCTCTAAATAATCCAAGGCCAAAAATGGATGCACCGAGTAGCCAACAAGCCACATAAGGGCTTCGACAGAACTTTGATAAACTTTTTGTTTTATATTCCCATCTTGCCAGCTAAAAATAAAAATAATTATCTTCATTTCATTTTTTTTTCACTTTGCTTGTACATGTAAAACATTCCTAATATATTATTGGATATCAATAAACTGACCAACTTAAGACGACTAGATTCAATGAATTTGTGAAATAAGAAATCTCAAGTGATCTAATTATTGCTCAGATAGAATCTTTTTTTTTTTGTACAATAGGGAGATGTTGTACTAGGGGAGATAACCTGTGTTGCCTCTAACCTCTTACATTGTACTTATGTATGGGTTATTTACACCTTAAATATTCTGTAGTCATTACACTGTGCTTGACACTGGATTAATGAAAATCTACATCTAACTATATGCCTTTGTGCAGTCCTTTCACCTTTAACATACATGTAGTTACAAAAATCACAGGTTTAATGCAATTCTCAATTATATTTTCCAAATAATACATTTTTCATTCTCCAGTCAAAAGTTCAAGGTGAATGTGAAATCTAATCAAACAAATCTTTCCTCGCCAGCTTTATCATGATCAAGGACTTATTAAGTCCTTGTCATGATGCAGTTTAGAAGTAGGTAATTCAAATCTTACGTCACAGTTCAGTGTACATGTATTTCAAATAGTGATGTAATGATAATCGATTATAATCGAATAATCATTGCTGACAGCTTGAGGTCGGCAACTGTCGATGTTAATGGTGTTAAAAGGATGTTGTTACAAGTACTTTAGACCGCTGCCATTATTTGAGCAACTGTCTTCTTTCTTCTACTTTCGGGCAATTTGTGTATTTTAACAAGGGTGGTCACTGTTATTTGAGAAAATTTGAGTAAAATTTTCCCTTGTCCAGGGAAGTTCAGGTCATCAGTCTGGAAGTATTTTGGGTTCGATTTTAATGACTGTATATTGTATAACGAACAAGTAACAAGCAAATAAGTTTGTCAAATAAGGATATAAATTTGCTTTCTATTATTTTTTGATTGTGAATGGAAACATCCTTTCCGATTCGATTTTATAATCGATTCTCTTTCAAGTCCGATTTTACAACACTAATTTCAAATACTTACAACATTCCAAAAAGTTGGATTAAACGCAATGGTGGCCATGGAAATCCATAGATTTGAGTCTGACCAATCAATGTACATGTTTGGCACTTCTATCTGCAAGATAATTCCTGACATTGTTATTGGTGCATGAAACCAGAATTGTTTCAACACACAGAGTTATTTAACAAGAGGGCCATGATGGCCCTATAAATGCTCACCAGGAGAAAAGGTCATTTGGAGATGAACATTGTTGAAGTTTTCTATATGAGTCCAAGTAAGATCAAGTGACCCATCTGGGCCGTTTTTTATCCCATGGCCATTATATGAACATATTTAAAAGAGGTCAATTAGACAAAGCTAGATACCAAATATCTTAGCTCTAGGCCTTGCAGTTTTGGAGAAGATTTTTTAAATTTTCCTATATAAGTCTAAATAAATCAAGTGACCCCCGGGGCGGGGCCAATTTTGACCCTAGGGCAATAATTTGAACAAACTTGGTAGAGGTCCACTAGACAATGCTACATACCAAATATCTTAGCTTTAGGCCTTGTGGTTTCAGAGAAGATTTTTCAAATTTTCCTATATAAAATAGAATAAACCCCAGGGCAGGGCCAATTTTGACCCCGGGGCCATAATTTGAACAAACTTGGTAGAGGTCCACTAGACAATGCCACATACAAAATATCTAAGCTCTAGGCCTTGCGGTTTGGGAGAAGAAGATTTTTTAATTTTTCCTAAATAAGTCTATATAAATCAAGTGACCCCCGGGGCGGGGCCAATTTTGACCCTGGGGCAATAATTTGAACAAACTTGGTAGAGGTCCACTAGACAATGCTATTGCTATATGCCAAATATCTTAGCTCTAGGCCTAGTGGTTTCGGAGAAGAAGATTTTTCAAATGTTCCTATATAAAATAGAATAAACCCCAGGGCAGGGCCAATTTTGATCCCCGGGCCATAATTTGAACAAACTTGGTAGAGGTTCACTAGACAATGCCACATACAAAATATCTAAGCTCTAGGCTTTGCGGTTTTGGAGAAGAAGATTTTTTAAATTTTCCTATATAAGTCTATGTAAAATCAAGTTACCCCCGGGGCGGAGCCAATTTTGACCCCAGGGGAATAATTTGATCAAACTTTGTAGAGTTCCATTAGACAATGGTACATACCAAATATCTCAGCTCTAGGCCCTGTGGTTTCGGACAAGAAGATTTTTTAAGTTTTTTCTATTTGTTGCCATAGCAACCAGAGTTTTTAATGCAATTTAATTTTTTGAACAACTTTGAAAGGGGATCACCCAAGGATCATTCCAGCAAAGTTTGGTTGCAATCGGCATAGCAGTGTAGGAGGAGATGTTGTTTTAAGTAAACATGGACGCCACTTCACAACGAATGACGCACGATGGACGCAGGGCGATCACAAAAGCTCACCTTGAGCACATTCGTGCTCTGGTGAGCTAAAAATGATCTGAATTAATGATTTATACACAACATAAAGAGATGACAATCATTCAGTATTTCAGATTACTCATTAACATTAATTGAACTTTGTTGCAATTAAAAATGAGCAAAATATTCAGTGAATAAACAGCGTATTTACATAATCAGGAATGTGATTGAGGGAGAAGCTGAAAGACTGAAATATATTGGCAAGGGTTTGGGGCCAACTAGTAGTTAAATTTCTTGTTGCAGTTGGAAGACTCCATTACAGAATGCCTGGATATGACCTTAAAAGAGTTGGTTTGATTTCCGAGCCAAAGACGTAAACCAGTGACATAGTATTACATGCATTTCATTTGTATATTTTCTGGACCAAGAGATCCCTGGACGCAGCATCTGATTCGATCGTTTCGATGGACCCCCACCCCCAAAGTTTTGTCATTGTATCTATGCAATTTACAGAAATTACCCTCCCGACATTTCAATCCATTGATAAATCACATCTGATCTCTGATAATCCTTAATGCAAAAATATGAAGAAAATTGCCATTTTACCACTTAACACTCAAACTGGTTAACAGTATTAATCAAGTGTCTGTCAAGTACGTAGCTTAGTTTAAAAACTGATCCAATAAGTACAAAGATAATCAGAAAGTCTTAGTAAAATGGTGATAACAGAATTAAGTGTTAACATCAACTATTAATTTATCAGTTGAAGAACTGATTTATATAACTTATACTGTGCACAGTGATTTGGTATCAGTGGCATATTAACTAAACTGTAACTTTAACTAACCTGTGATACTGTGCATTAACAAACAGATCTGGCATGATCTGTCATCCTAAAGGCTTAACTTTCAACTTAAACGCCCTCTTTGGCCATTTCTTACTTAAACTTTTCAAATTGATGTAACGCACATGCATGAGTATCGCTTATATTATGGCCAAATTTCGGCCTCAATCTCCAAATAGAAATTATAAATTTTGCCCAAACTTTATCCCAAAATTTACTAGTCAAATACTGAATAAAAAGTAACAACAGTAACATAAGAGGAAATACTTGGCTGGAATCTATTGTTTCCACATGTTAAACTTATTTACCAAGGATCCTGTGACAAACTGTAACAGCAGCTTTTGCAAAGGCACATGGACATATAGCAGGATCCATATAGTGAACTGTGTTAAATTAAATTAACTTTTCCATAATCAGATAGTAGCTACATGAAATTGTATGGAAAAGTTCATGCAGCAGAAGAGACATTGCACGTGTACAGAATGGATGAACATGTGGTCATTGGTGTCTTACAAGTTACTTGTGCAAATACCGAGTTTTTTTTATCAAAAGCAAAAGTTTTCCTATCTGATAGACTGTTTTAGTGTTTACCCCCCCCCCCCCCCCTGAAAGGACCCGCCACATTCACCTAATCAACCCCGTGTCCACAAAGGGCTGCATTGAAGTCACGAAGTTAAAGTCAAATCTGTAGGAACTTGATATTCAATTTCACAGGTCATGACAACAACTGATGACAAATCTTGACACAATAACACAATCAATATATACAAGCTAACTTCACAACTTTCGGACAGACATAAACTTCGGTCAATAAATAACTTGGAACAAAATTTACACAAATAAAGAAAAAATCTTAAATGCATTGCAACACTTACTTTCGAAAAGTCCAAATTAGATAAACCACTGCAGCAATCTTTCGGTAAACCGTATGTCATTCAGATAAAACGTGATTGAAACATTGGACTTTGTAGCTCGCGTCTGCTCGTTTGTCAAGATAACATCTTACAGACGCTTTCATGCAATCAGACGCTTGGAAAAAATTTGCAGGTCAGACGCCAATAAATGTTTTGTTGAATGTTGTTTTACTAAACAGACCTTTAAAAAATCTATCAGAATGGTAATTTAATTGTGTGTATATACATTCATAACTCTTATTGAGTTGGATAATTATAATAATTCCCAAAATTTGGCAAATTAAGAAACACAAATCTATAAAAATAGATACATATTTTGAAGTACAGTACGTAGACTCGATTTCAGATAAGTATATATGTATCTATTTTTGTTTGTTTGTGTTAATCAACGTGTGACGTTGTTAATATCATAAACATATTGTTTAACAACTCAGTATCGTTGAAATAACAATATATGTATTTATGAAATAGCAAGCTCCGTATATCCAACTGTGATACATTAAATTACATATTTTTCCGGTTCTTAAGTATAAATATTTGTCTATATTATGTCCAGATATAAACGTTTTTAACCATATCTTTAATTACTTTTTGTTAAACTTTTTACCACAATATGAGTATTATAAAGTTATAGCTTGTCACATGATAGTATATTTCCATATTTTTAAATGCCATCATACTTTTATTGTAATATTTTGGTGTTATTATAATGAACTATCTGTACATGTTATAAAAATAAACAAGTGCGCCACAAGCGGTGGCAACGCTCGTCTGTTCACCGCCTCAGTGACGTCTATCCACCTATGAAGTTTCATGTTGCTACCTCTTATAGTTTCTGGGTTATGACCGACCTTAAAGTTTTTGCACAGACGCAGACTACGCAGTGTTCACAAAAGCTTTTCGACTTTTTCTTGGAATAAATAAATGGATTACCAAGTAAAATAAATCATATTGTTTTTTTATTAGAAAATGTTTTCATTAATTTTGAGTGAAATAAGAAATGAAACGTTTAAATCGTGTTTTACCAGCATGTGTTCACCAGACTTAATAATACATAACCCATCTGTATAGTAAGGAAAATGCTATAAATCTCGTAATGCAATAGGATGTGTTGTAAATAATTGTCGTATTATGTTATATGGTACAATATGGTATTCATGATTATAATTGGTTAACAATTCTATTTGAGAAATGCTTAAAACGTCTTTTTTTAAATAGAAATTAAAGGTTGGAGAATTTTCAATCAGTCGGTGGCATTGTTGGAAACCAACCATTTTCTAAGGATATCAAAAGTAAGTGAATTTACATTCCAGTCAATATATGTTTCGCTTGATATTATATGCAAGAGTGTGAGATAGGGTTTAATTGTTTCTGGTTAACCGACCTACTTTGAATTTCTCTGCAACCCCAGACTTTTCATTAGGTCCGAGGAATGTTATATCCACTGTCTCTCTCTTTTACCTTTCCGAACGCATTCATGAATAAGAAAATATGCAAATAAAAAATCCCTACGTATACATGTATACCTACCATATGTTTGGTGAGCATGTACTCAGAAACAAACATTTATTTTCGTCTAATACAACTGCCTAGATGTTAGTAGATTTGTCCGGATCGTGTATCTTATGCACGAGTGTAAAGGAAACATCTTGAATATTGGCAAAAACAACAAACTAAAACAAAAATTAAAATAATATATTTGTGAAAACATATCACGTCTACAGTATATGTAGTAGTTTAACACATCTAGTACAGCAGTATAACATAATAAACAACTTTATAACATACATTGTGCATTTCATACAATTTTCTTCGACTTTAGACTATTGCCGACCAATAAAGACCAAGAACATTTTGTACATAATATTGTAAAATTTGATATCTTGGGACACGAACATTTACTTTATTATATACACATACCTATAACAATGAAACATAAGAAAACATGTTTGGTGAAAAATGATACTTCATTGTATCTAATTCTTTACTCTATCTGACTTCACTGTAACTGTGTTTTACTGTATATATAAAAACATTGCTATTTTCTACATGAAATTACAGTACAATCTCCCCAGAGCGGCCCTCTTTTGAGCTACAACTTCCTTTCTTGATACAACAGCATGATTTTTCCCAATGCACGATTAAACTGTTAATTTAACCTCTATAAGAGCAACAACTTCTCACCAAACAACAACATCATTTAACTACACCCAAAGGGTACTGCTCTTGAGAGGTTGTACTGCATTACAATATCGGACAATCGTATTCAAAAGGCTTAAAAATCACGAACAACAATTATATTTACAAAATAACAACAAACAAGTTAGTGTATGATATGTGTTTTATATGTCACTGTCTGCTTATACGACCAATTTTAAAGAAAATGTCAATGATAAATAATCTCAAGGCCATCAAGCAACTGCCCGAAACTGCTTTTCCTATAAATTCATTCAACGTACATAATTAATATGTAAAAAATATTGTATATACATTACAATATACGTATGTACATTCTACTAATGATATTATTATAATTGGTGTTCGATATAACTATACTACGAATATGCACAACATTAGACATGTTTGCATATTTTAACAATAATTCCAAAAATGATTCAGAATTGCTCTGTATGATCCTAGAATCGCGCACAAAATATAAAAATATTAACTAATTAGGTGTAATTAGTTTTTATGTTATTGCACTAATTGTCCAATGTGTTTATTATGTATACTACTATATAGGGAATAAAGGTTGTGATTGTCTGAATTATCAACTCAAAGTAAATATAAAGTGCGTTTAATTTCCATGAGGGATGGTCTATCATTTTTATACACCAGTTTTATTATACACACATTTGAGATACACATGTATTTCAATGGAACAGGGCAAGTGTATGAAATAATAATAACTATAAGTGTACAAACTGATAATCATAAAGTTCAAATGATACAAGTTGGTAAATTGTCTCCATGCATTGCCGAAAAGCATATGACAAATGTTGATGTCAACGCAAGGGTACTGGTCCGCGTGATTATTCCCCTAGCGATATCTGCACCACATGTCTAAGGGGGATAATTCAGAAGTTTTTTTATTAAAGTGTATTTGTCATAACTAAATATGGTTAAACCGCAATTTTATTTCAGTACTTGCTGCTTTGGGCATAAGGCAGGTACTGGAGACACCTTAGAATTGGATGGAATTTAAACCGGTCTCAAGCGGCTCTGTACAGCAACATGGACAGAAAAACAGTTTATGAGGAGTTAAAGCCCTGACGAATGCATGGCGCACGCTCGAGGCTGTATTGTGAGATCATGAGAAATATATTTATATAATATCTATACATGTAAGTAAAACAGTAACAATTTAACGTGAAGACAGAAAGGTAACATTCTAACACCAAATGTTTAATATCACGATGTCCTTACATAGAACATATTCTTTGTTTTAATCGAGCGAGCTGCTGCCTGATTTCATCAGGCAAGTCCTCGCCGACTTGTTCATCGAAGTACTTTTCAAGTTCATTCACTTCCGCTTTCCAGAAATCAACCGGAAGTTCGAACAAAGCGTCCATATCAACATCCTGTTTCAAACCAGACATGTTGATTGCACCTGGGCTGGGTATAAAACCGACCGAAGATCTCATTGCACAATCGTCACCGTCTACACGTCTGAAAATCCAATCCAGAACACGGGAATTTTCACCAAATCCGGGCCACAAGAAGCCCTCAGGACCTTTTCTAAACCAGTTCACATGAAATATTTTCGGCAGCTTGAGTTTGTCATTTTTTTGAAAGCTCAGCCAGTGGTTAAGATAATGTCCGAAGTTGTAGCCGAAAAATGGCCGCATTGCGAACGGGTCATGCATAATCATTTTACCTGAATAAAAAGAACGAAAAAGAAATATGAAATATATGGTTTATGTCGCACCAACAACCAGGGCCATTTGATAACTTACATATTTGATGTATCAAAGTAAACATCACGTATAGTTTAGATTAAACAAATTTTATTTGACTTTCAAATAGCAATACGTCGAATAGATACATGTGTATTTAAAGTTTTAGCAAAGTGATCGTGCAAAAAGTTCTGAAAACTGAGTTTTGGCTCATTATATAATCACATCATGCATAATTATTATGAATGTACAATTAGTATACATTTTGTATATAATTTAAAGGTCATTAATGAGGCCTTTAAGACATTCTGCTGGTTCTGAATATTACGAATGCTTCGATAATACAACCACTTCCATCGGTCCATTTGGCTTTCAAAGGCTTAATAGCAGGACTTGGCTGTATTATGGAGTATGCAATGATACGTAGACTACTAGTACAATGTACCTGTGTGTTCGGCGGCAGCAGTTGTTTCTGACTTCAAAGACGCACCAACAAAGACACCATGACTCCAATCAAAGGCTTCGAACACTAGGGGAAACCCTTCCGGTCTACGGCCCCCAAATATGATCCCTTCTATAGGAACCCCTTCAGGGTCCTCCCAGTTTTCGTCGATGATGGGGCATTGACTGGCTGGAGCACAAAACCTAGGGAGTGACAAAGAATATATTTATCATCATCCAAAACCATGCCACAGTAATAATTATACATGTACTTTTGTATTTGTATCTCATTTCAAAACTGTGTACATGTACTATGAAACCTTTTCCGTGACAGTGTCCATTAATTACTGTGCTGGATTCGCGTCACAGTGGCAGGGTACCGGTCATACCCTTCTATGAAATTTAAAACAAAAATCGAATGTCCTTGATATGTGGGTGGAGAAGATGCCGACTTCTTGTGGAAGGCTATTAAGTTACTAGGTAAATTGGTTAAGTAATTTAATTATTGTTCAACAACGGCGTTCAGCCCACGTAACCTTACGGATATAAACAATTTTGGTCATATAATTTATATAAATTATATTGAAGTGATCTCATTGTTAAGTGAAAATATTTGAAACCAGTATGCTATATTTACGTTGTTGTATGTTATATATTACGTTGTTGTATGTTATATATGTACGTTGATGTATGTTATATATGTATGTTGTTGTATGCTATATTTACGTTGTTGTATGCTATATTTACGTTGTTGTATGCTATATTTACGTTGTTGTATGCTATATTTACGTTATTGTATGTTATATATTACGTTGTTGTATGTTATATATGTACGTTGATGTATGTTATATATGTATGTTGTTGTATGCTATATTTACGTTGTTGTATGCTATATTTACGTTGTAAATAAGAGGTCTTTTAAATGAGGTCCATGGTTAGAACGTTGATCAAAGCGGTCGCTGAATGAGATTTTATTCTGTATAAATGCAGGTACACATTGTGTGAAACCAATTTTGAAAATGACCTAAATAAAATATTCGAGTTAGTTAACGAAAAGCAGTGTATATCATGTAATTACTGTATATTGGAACAAAGAAGAAAGTGTGCGTACTGCAATATGATATATAGTCCATGGACATAATGGAAAGCGAGTGAAAACAAGTAAAGTCCCATACCTGGAATTAGGATGTGCGGCCTTAGTACCGGATTCTTTCTGCCAGTTTTTTATACCCGTCCAGGACGTGATCGAGTTGTTATCATCAACCGACATTTCCATTCCGTCCCAGAACGGTGCACCATCACTCGTGCTCGCCACATTGGTAAATATCGTATTCTTTTGAATCGTTCTCATGGCATGTGGATTAGTTTTCATTGATGTACCTGGTTTAGAATACATTGCTAATGATTTAAAACGACAAATTGCCAATAATCGTTTAGGTAGGCTTTTTCACCAACTATATATGCGTTAAACACCAATACAAATTTCCTGCAATTTGGGAACATAGATAGCTGCAGTGATCGCAGCTGCTGTCTTGCACACACTAGGGTTTTAAGATTGCGGACAGGCGAAAAGGTATTTTAGTATCTTATGAACTATATTCCTGATTTCAGTCAGTAACATTTTATAAAAGCCAAAAGATAAACTCTCACCAGGTGCCACTCCAAAGAATCCAGCTTCAGGGTTGATGGCTCTAAGCTGGCCTTTTTCATCAAATCTCATCCACGCTATATCATCACCTACACACGTGACTTTGTATCCAGGTAAACTGGGCTCCATCATGGCCAAGTTTGTCTTACCACAGGCGCTTGGAAACGCAGCGGCGAAGTATTTCTTCTCACCTTGAGGATTTTCAACCCCCATTATCTACAAGGAAAGGAAATTATTGTAATATTTTTTTGCATCTTTAGTATTATAATTATGTTCCAAGTAGAAGTACATGCTACAACCAGATCTCAACTCATCATTCTATCATACATGTACCACAGGAACCTGATATTTAAAAAAAAACACAAAAAAAAACCTCAATAAAATTTTTTACTAGACTTATCATTTGTTTTTTTCTATACGTAGGTAATTTTTTATTGACTAAATGAGTATAATTTTTTTTTTGATTGAATAACAGGCTCCTGTGCATGTACTATCAGAGGGGCATGCTGCGGGACCAGTAGGCGTGGCTTATATAATGACTGACATGAAAAAAGGAGCATTAACTACACTGCAATTATTCTGATAAGCTATCATATAAATAAAGGTGCAGTTTAAAATACATGTTCCTGTCTTATTTTACTGTTTAATGATACAAGTACATGCACCGTATGATGGTCCACCGAGGTCGACAGGTTAATGCTTCTGAATAGTTATCACTAACCATACATGACAGTCACTGTGAATGATCATTTTAAAGCAAATACTTTGATGGCGAAGGTTCGTCATTTAAGAACCAAGGAATTCTATGTTAATACTTAGAAATAGTTCCTTTACGTCTTACTCATTAGAGGCGATTTTTCTTCATTCGCGTGTATCCAATTAAACTGGTTCCTGTTGACTTTGTCTGTTACAAAGCACTTTGGTGCACTTAAAAATGGAACGGGAACCAGTTTAGTATCAATGAGAAGTAGTCTCCCTTTATGGCCCAAACGCCATTAAACATTTGTGAATGGGAAAAAATTAACGAATGTGTAAACTTGCCAGCATATGTTCGGCAAACCAGCCTTCTCTTCGAGCCAGAATGGAGCCAATTCTGAGAGCAAAACATTTCTTTCCAAGTAACGAATTTCCGCCGTACCCACTCCCGTACGAACAAATCTGGTTACGTTCCGGAAGGTGGGCTATTATCGTCTCCTTTGGATTACATGGCCAGCCTCGATTTGTTGGGACCACTGTAAGAACAATCACATAATAAAACTTTTTAGAAATATGCACAGCTCAATAATGACCCATAACGTGCATCTACTTACGAAAACAAAAGTGATAAATGAAGTTAAAATAACAATGTTTATAATACAATGTGTATCGTAAATATACATGTATAATTATATTGTAAAAACCTCACAATAAAGGCCACCATATGAAAAAGGCCATTCTTTTAAAAACATCATTGAATATGTAGCACAAGGCAACCTCCGAACAAATAGAGGCAACTTTTAGTGCTCATTATTTCCCAAAGTATGCATTTGTTCACAATAAACAATCATACCATTGCTTCCAGTAATTATCGGTCGACCCACAGAATGTAAACATTTTACAAAGTCGCCATCACCCAATGCCTCCAAGACACTGGTTCCCATTCTAGTCATTATGCGCATGCTCACTACAACGTAAGCAGAATCGGTGAGCTGGATACCAATCTTCGACAGCCGGGAACCAACAGGCCCCATGCTAAAGGGTATCACGTACATCGTTCTACCTGTAAATATATATCGAGAATGAAAGTGACGATCGTGAAATATCGGTTGTTTCCGTGCCATGAGTAACGGACAGAATGAAAGTAACGATCGCGGATAATCGTGAAACTTCGGATGTTTCCGTCCGAAGTGTACAAGGTTCTACAAACTCAAATGTCAAATTGTTTTGAATCAGCCAATCAGATGCTTCTAATTTGATATTTCATATATTTCATCAACCAATATATTTAGAGAATTAAGATTGACATAATTATGAACTCAGAGACTGTTCTCAAGTTTTATAACCTCGGAGCCAGATTTATTTTAACTCGAAAGTTGAATAAGCCTTGTCAGCTTTCAAGACCTAATTTACAAAGTAGCCTCCCTTGATTTACGTGTCGTTTTGTTAAATAAAAAATGTGTTTTCTACGTATTTTATGTAAGACTAATCTTGAAAACTGTAATTTTTGTAATACACGCACAAGGCATAATCGTTCATTCATAAAAAAACAAACAATTTTTTCGGAATTGAAATGTATGACAAAATATTATAACGGTAATGGTAAAAGAACGTCCTACCTTTCATGCAGCCTGGAAATTTGGATTTTAAACAGGATTCCATATCTTTAGGGGCCATCCAATTCCCGAGGGTTCCCTTCACCCCTTCTTTAGTTTTAGGTACAGTGTCACTCTTCTCATCCGTGCAGATGAATGTTCGACTTTCCACACGTGCCACATCAGTAGGGTCCGTGGTTGCTAGCCAACTGTTGAGATCATTAATATACATGACAGTTATATTGTACAGGAAATCACGCTTACGACGGTGAACTCTGATTAAGTGATGCATCGCATGTAGTGGTTCCTATTTTCTAGACGAATTATACTTACGATTATTTGTTTATTATAGCTGTTTGCGAGTACTTACTGTAGTGTCTATTACTAGTTTGGCTAATCCTGGCCATTTGATTGGCTAATGGTGATGACTGAATCTATTAATAGTTGACAGGTAAGTAAATCATGAAGGCATTGCCTAGATAAGTTGTTGTGTGGCTATTTGAAGTTCAATGTGCTTGTATGATAGTGCTCAGATTGATGGTGAATTCATTAATCGTTGATTCTATTTGATTGATGTAGGGTATGATTTGCAGAAAATTTGTATAGGTGTTTAACGCATATACGAGTATAGTTGGTGAAAAAGCCTACGTAAAAGATTATTGTAAATCTAAAACTTGACTTTTCGTTTTAAATCATTAGCAATGTATTCTAAACCAGGAACATCAATGAAAACTAATCCACATGCCATGAAAACGATTCAAATATATATTTATTTGTATATATTTATGCTTATCTGTTGTTTAACGGCTAAGGTCATTTCTGGGCCAACAGGAGAACCGGACATTTAATTATATCCCTGATTTTATTTCGATTAGATCGTACCTGATGTATGAATAAAGCATCGATCATGCACGTCACCCATTTTTCTGTGATTATCTGAATATAGCTATTGACTCAATTGTTCGGATGAGGACACTGAAAAAGTCTACTATATAAATGTATTCTAGGGCAACAACTTACCAATTTTCGTATTTTCTCAGAGGTTTCACTGTTCCGTCCATTTGTAAGAGATATATTAACAAATCTCGTTCTTTCTCGGATCCATCACAGATGTGTATATTATCGGGTTGGCAGATTGTGGCGTGCTCATGTACAAAACTTTTAACTTTGACCGGAAGTCGGTTCAGGTTTCCGTATAGTGTACTTCCGGTCCATAATGGTACAGCTGCACTGGTTAACCCATTCGGTACTTTAAGCGAATTCTTTTCCGGACACTGTGTCGACATCCTACGTAAAATATAACAATGCTCTTAGCCGCAAAATAAACGTTCTTTTGAAAATAAGTATTATAGCAGTTATTTATAAATTTCTATTACACATTTTATTACAAAAGTGCAATACAATATTCACAAACAAACTTTACATACACAATGAAAACATATCCACCATGTCTAAATAGATGCAAATAAATTATCTACACTTTTCTCAGATGTGTCGTTTCTTTTGTGGTTAAGTGTATGATGTGTCGTTCTTTTTGTGGTTAAGTGTATGAAACATCATAGAATATACGAAAAAAAATACTTCACAGATTAACCGCACGTGTTAAGTCGTCTATCAATGTATTAATAAAGTAATATATATTCAATGTAATGTTTAATCATTATGTAATCACGGCAATTGAAACTAGATTTATTTACCATAACTCTAACTATTAAACGATGTTTATTTCGTATCTAGACTATTGACTGTACATAGATGTATACAAAAGTAAAATAATGCTGGATTAAGTTATTACACGTGTATGAAGCAACATCGATCTACAGTCAAACATGCGAACAAACACCAAATATTGCCTTTATTGACAGATGACCTTTATTTGGCGGTCAGTTTGTTATAAATAATCAATGACGCTAGTTGAAAGAATTAAAATTCCTCACAGTTGATCTTAATTCAAAGTACACCAGATCTCTGGGTGGACCTTTCAGTCAAGTTGACCTTTAAACCAAGTACAAATGTAAATCTTTATTCATAAGCTTATTTGGTATGTTATATCAACTATCAACAAAATTAATGCTCGACACTTGTGCCTCTATACATACATGGCTGCCAAATCTGGTTTGACTGTGTGCAGTATTATGCAAGAAACACGTGTTCTGAGCAGACAAAGCGAGAAGAAAGTTAATGTTACAATAAATACATAATGATCAATTAATAGACTCGAAGCACTTAATGTACATTTGAATAATAAAATTGTTTTATACTTTGCTATGTTTGACGAACATAAAAGGATACGTTTTCTTACGTCTGTGTCATAAAACAGATATAAAATTATTCGTAATGTATATACGTATCGATTACCAAGCGGTTAAGTTACGCAGCTGTTTTTAAACGCGATAAGAAGGTGTGTCTGTCTACTCGATTCTGATTGGCTGAGAACGCACACACCTCCAGTGACCTGACTTGGTACTCGAACAGCTGATTCGTGGGCGAAATCCAGTACAGACGGTCGTAAACAAGTCCTGTTTACAAGTACGCTTTGTGGCCTTGTCACAAATAAACTAATACTTTATTTTACAAAGACAACAATGTACAATTCGTACTTAGTTGTACATGAAATATTGCATCAGATTACAACTCATCTGATCTATAAGGTAGGCTATTATTGCATCAAGAAAAACTCAATCGTTTTCTTTTTGTGATCGTGAAATAATACATTCTATCCGGCCTATAATTGGTACAATCTTTTATACATTTAACTAATACTGTAGACTAGATGTTTTACAATGACAGATACTTATGACAAACGAAAAACATGTTTACAATTTATTAAATGCATGACTGTAATGTGCACGCGTACAATATAATTGTGGGCACATTTCATAGAAATATCCTAGCTAATCGAGACAATAAATCTAACGACCCTCGTTTTGTAAATAAAACGTTAATTATCCAGTTGACTGATATTCGGGGAACAATCTTTATTTCACTGCATAGTAAAATGTCCGGATCGTATACCAACGACCAGATTTGTGACTTTCATTAGTCACTCGCGAATAAAGGTCACCTTTCAGTCTCAGCCTTATATCCCCTGAATAAGGGCCAACTGTGCTTAAAGTTCCAGTTAAGGATCTGAATTCACAAATTATTAATATATCACCTACACTAGATACATTTGCAAATAACCCGAAGATAACGGTCACCTGACTGAGAGATGCCACAACATGTTAGTCTGGCGAACACCCGATAAACCTCTGAATAATTGCCATATTAAAGATTTCGCATGAAATACATTACACCATTTGAAAGGCAATGATGTTATTTACAATGTCATATGTGATAATTTATTGGCATTTACCGAATAAAGATTTTACCGCAAGTTTTAACTTATTTCCCTATGTCATCTCTTATATAGAGTTAAACTGGGCATACATTTTGTTATCTGAATTTGAGTCATTTCAAGGGAGATAACAACATCGATTAAGCCGGTTATCAATTCAAAATTGTCCCATATGGCGTTAAAGAACTGTCTTCACTGTACAGAAACAACTTACTATAAAGTTTTCAGTACTTTAAATTGAAAATAAAGACTACGACAATATTTAGAAAATTTGTCATTTTGATTATTAGGCCAAAGCAATGTTTGATTCTGATTAGATGCTCATAAAAACTAGGAAAGGTTGGATATTTGGCCCCTGAAAACGTGCGGAAAGATAAATAGTGAAAACGTGGGTGCACCGTTCCTAGGCGGTGGCCTAGTACTAGCTAGTCTAGGGAAGTCCTGGGGGAAAATAGGCTACGTCGTGTAAACCTACAATAATGTTTCTTTTTATTTCAAACTAAACATTTTTCTTGAAGTTTGTTTCGTGGAGTATTCGCCATTTTCACACTCACGTGATACTACTATGGTCACGTGACGATGTTTGACGACAGTCATTACTGTAGCGAAGCGGTGCGTGTAGTCTACTGTGCCATTTATCTTGCAAATTCAAGCTAAATTGAGCTCAAACATGAACAGGGTTTATTTGCAATTTCGCAGCAGTTTTCAAACATGCGCACGCATCATTAATAGCACACTGTACAAGCTACTTTAATAAACGAAATAACGACGCAGTTCACCAAGGCATCGATAAGGCATCCATCATTCCTTTTTAGTAAGATTGAAGACGTAACATTCTTTTTTCTCCCTCTATAATTCGGTATACAGTGAAAGCTTACATTGTCATCACCTCAATAATACAATCGCCTGATCATACCGACCTGGGTTTTCAAAACTTTTATACGGATATAGTGACTATCTCAATCGACCTTACTTTTTCGGTTATTCGGAAAGACTATACTATTTCCTGACTGGCTTTGGTCAGGCCAAATAAAAACAAAGTACTGGAAGTACCCACCGAAGCTGAACTAACGTAGACTTGCTCTGCAACATTGGAACGGGAACCAGTTTAACAACTGCATAACGGATGTAGAAAGACGATGAACTAGTACCTCGGCATCAAAATTCATGCGAGCCGAGAGAATGACGGCTCTAGAAAGCAGAACTATTGTTCCAAAAACAAAATCTCGCAGTCTTTTGAGTTAGCATGCTTTTCAACTTGATTATAATTCTGTCTCTAATATCACCGATTATTGTTTCTTGTCGCAAAGACGGGCTTAGTTCTTAGGTACAGTCAAAATTTCATATTTTACTACGCAATGTCGTGAAAAGCGGTTATTCGGTTAATGGGTTTCGTAACTGAATTTCTGCGGGCCTCGTCCAATGTTTAGCTGTCAAATACCACCTAATTAATAAGTCATACATGTACATAATAAATTTATTCTTATTTCTTGACTTCATGATAATGGGGGTATTTATATTTTATTTAGCAGTGAGGTTTATATTTTATAATTTATCAACGAAGTTGTATCAATTTGACATGTCTGGAGATATAATTGAAAAAAAACAAACAGAAAAAACTGAATTTCATGTGGAAAAGGTGTCCAATTTAGCATGTATTTTTTTCATGAAAATCAATAATCGACGGTTAATTAGCTATTTTTTAAAAATACATTTATTGAACGCGTTTTTTTTCTCAATTAATAATGACTCTGATATACAATTTTGTAGTATTTACAAATCGTTATTCGGAAATGATTCATGAAAATATTCCCATTTTAAAAAAGCCTTATAATTGCATAAGATTAATTATTCCTTTCACTATCCTGGACATTTTTAACAGCATAATACAATATAAATATTCGTAAGTCTATTCTTCATTCGCTGAAATTTGACGAACACCTTTTAAGAAAACTTTACATGAATTCAAAACATGTGTCGTAATCATAACATAACGTTTAAAACAGCTGTTAATCAGTCGTACGTAAAAGGCTTTAAAATAAATAATACGATTAGAATACATTTTTTTTAAATATTTATTTAAAAACACTTACATGATTTCGTCCCTGGCGATATCTTCCGTGTGATTCAAAATTTCTCCAAGTCCCATTTCTATAATATTTCAAACGCGTAAATTGTGACGTATTAATAAAATATTCATTTAATAATACACTGTTTACTTGCTTCATGAATTTTATGTAAAAAAGTTTTCTTAATACTGCTGAAATTTTCGAATGCGTTTGACTCGAGCGCTTGTGAACGATAGATTGGTTTGTGCATGATTCTATAAATAGTCTTCGCAGAGACAGCTCGCTGCTATTTCGTCAGATTTTCTTAAATATACAGTCCAACCTCGATATCACGACCAGCAGTGACCGGCCTTAATGAGGCCGATATAAGGAAAATGTTCGTTTCCGAAAAAGCTGTCGGTATAAAGTTTGGATACAGAATTATGCGAGTAAATTCCGTTCATCGGATCTCTCCGGCATCAGACTAATTTTCATTGTGAGGAAGTTGAGCGTGCTTCAACCCCGGTACCAATCGTAACTACTCGGGTATTTCCGTCAAATGTTGTTATCGTTCGCGATTGATAAAATGTGCATTAAATTCCCATTGAAAGAGAAATCGTTGGATTTCCACGGTCATCCATGGTAGAAAGTAGCCCGTGAACTACTACAACAAAATGGCGACCTGCGTATTATGTCCCAGGCACTTTCTTTAGACAAATACCGAGGAGTTTCGATTGCCCAAATGACCCAGAAATCAACTTTAACAACGAAAAATAACCTAACCTAATTCCTGCTTAGTATCTGATATTATCAACTGTAGGCCAATGGCATAATACAGGATGTCCTTAAAGTGTATGTGCCGTGCCCATGTAAAACTCACAGCCCCCAACGCCCTACCTTTGAGCTAAGCGGGCGGTAAGTAACACGAAAACAAACATGAATTTGTTTTGACAGACATCAAAACCTTGAAAATGATTTTTTCGTTAAGATTTAATGATGATTAACAATTACTAAAACCAAGATCTACTAAATCTATTAATACACCTGGTCGTAAATATAATACGATTTTGTTTTATACCGTTTAGCCCACGCATGGTTAAACAAACAAATCTACAATTAAGTGGGTTGTTAAACAAGTACGACACAGAAGCATTGTACAGACAAACATATCTAAGAGGGTCGTTTATTAAGTACGATTCAGAAATTTATACCGAACTTTGTAATAAATCGCTTCTTCATTGTACATGTACCTGATAATTTCATGTAGCGACTACTTCAATGTTAAAAACACAATTAAGATGATAAACGCTGTAAACCTTTTTTAATACTTCCGGAATATTTCACCTTTGTGACAAGACCGAAGTTATGGTTCAAAGGTTTGCTTTAAAAAAGTGCTTGCAGATCCGGATACCAGCTATAAATTTCTTCATTTCGTAAAACAGTCATTTACAACCTATCCCTGAATTTATAGTCAACACTGCATCTTCAACAAACTGTTGATGCACGTATATAGAAGATCAATGATAGATGAAAAGATATAATTGTTAAATTATTTATACATAGGAGATGATATTACTGTAATACCACTATAGAATTACTACTGCGTACCTGCGAGTGAATATGGAATTATCAATTTGCATAATTTATTCAATAGATTTATCTAAGAAATAACTGTATTACACTTTTCTTATAGTTGAAAAAGAATGGACTGGAGTTTGTCTACATTATATGGTGATTCTTATCACCAAAGGTAATTTGATTAACGCATAAATGGACAAGAAATTCATTTTAAGCCGGCTGTTAAATTTTCCTCCTTCTTGTAAAAACAAGTAGTCTGTGACGTCAATAAACATTACGTGAATTATAATCGGAGGGGTAAAATAGAACAGTCGGTCATGTTCTATCGTAGGATAATATATTGATAAAATAAAAAAAGATATATAGCTAAGACTTACACTGGCAATATCATCGATCGCGACAAAATAAATAACATTAAATTGCCGTCCTGCGTATTACTAATAAATACAGTCAAACATGTGTTAGCGGTCACCTCTGAATTAAGGCCACCCTGTGAATATAGGCCATTCTTACAAAAACTGTCACAGATCATTGAACACAAAATGACCTCGAATAAAGGCCATCCTTCAATAAAGGGCACATTATGTATTTCCCAAGAGTGGCCGTTATTCAAAGGTTTGACGGTATATACAAGTAGTAATTGACGCCGGCAGTGTTTACGTCATGTTGTAAAAACTTGATTCACAAACCTTTATGCATAAAAGCGAACACTCATTCAAAATGTTCAAACTGCATAGCCTAATAAAAAAGACCAACGCAATAAAACGGTATGTAGTCAAAATCATTGAAGATATCATAAAAAACGCTTGTATTGTGCTATTTTGGTCCATATTACGTAACAACGTTTGTGCAAGATTTCATTGGCGCGTTTAATCGTATTAGCATTTTGTTGTAGTTAGTAACAAGTATGAATTTAAAAAATGATTTATGTAATGTATGCTTGATAAAATACAACAGTTACTGACAATGTATTTGCTCATATGATGGTGACGCAGACGTTGATAGTGGTGATGATGACGCTTATGCTGATGCTTGTGGTGTTGTTGATGATGATACTTGTGATGTTTGTTGTGTGATGATAATTATGCTGATGTAGGTGGTGGTGATAATGATGATGAAGTTTGTGATGTAGGTGTTGGTGATGATGATGATAATGATGTTGGTGGTGGTGATGTTCATACAGATGATGATGATTGATTTAATAACGATTTAAAAAAAAACGTAGCCAGAAAGTTCGACTTTTGCCCAAGTTTATCATCTTGAATAAAATCATCAATGAAAGAGCATTTTATTCACATTCAATGTTCTGTCCATATCTGTTTACTCTCTTAAATTACTTAATTAATACATCAAAATTGATAAAATTTTACAAACAATACAATGTTCATAGTAATTTACTGAAAACCTTATAATTATGTATATGATAGCCTTAGCGTTGTTGCTTCAGGAAGGCGCTGTCTCGGTTAACCAATAATATTCTTTGTTGTGACACGTGATATAAACATTAAACCTGGAGGCGCTGTCTCTCTTATCCAATGAATTGACGTAAACATGACACACCTTCGCAATAAGACGCACCAGGTGACCCGCTAGGCAACAGAAAATGATGCAATAGTTTTCATTGAACGGGAGTAATGAAATATTTCATCATCATAGGTATCGTTAAACCCCCAAGTGGGTCGACCTAGATATTGACCTCTTTATTACGATTCGTTTTAGAAATTATTTACTTGTTTACAGTCAATATACGGCTTTAAGTTTGTTTCGATTTTTTTCAATTTTCCGCGTATTTAGTTTACGCAATGTCGAATAAATTCAAATGACTTTACAAGAATATAAATACACGTGTAACAAAATGCTGTAGGACCTCAAAATAAACTATAAACGAGATTTATTGTTTAAGATTTCAATGAATAAAAAAGTACGTTCGTTTGAAAGTAGAAATGAAGATTTTGGCTGACAGTATATACATTTTGTATCCTAATTAATGTACTTGCATATCTGAAGTTTTACGCATTTTTTCTTAAAGAGTATACGCCATTATTAAAGAGTTGTTTAACGCTGAAAATTTATTATATTTAACTTTACTACATGTACCTATATTGGATATGCATGATGTGTGAGAAATGAAATATGTTAATACCAAAGACCTATAATATTCTATATACTACCAAGCCTCACTCTCCTATTTTTTCATTAGCATAATTGTGTTTGTATGTACATGTATTGTCAATTTGGTCAATTTCACAGTTTATATTTGGCGTAATATAGTGACATGCTATTTGTATTGTATATTATATCATGTAGATGATGTACATATGTACAAATCTGTTAATAAATTTGCCTTGTATTGCCTATACATTTATATGTCTTTGTTAATACTTAAAAGGGTGGGTGCAGGAAGAGCTATAGTCTATCTCCATTTGCACAAAGAAGGCGGTACAGACAAACCTGTGTTTAATAAAACCAACCTGTCAACAAAGGTCATACTTTTTATAACCCGTCATAACTTACGTAGAACAAGAAAAACTATAACGAAACGTTTTAGGTAGACGAATTACAAGAAGCTTAATTTCGTTTATGTTTTTTGCATGATGTTGCTTTTTTCATAAATTATATTGACTGTATATCTCATTCAATCCTCCATTATGGAGAGTATAACATATTTACATGTTATAGATAATACACATACACTGTTCCTAGTTCTGGCTTCCAAAACTTTAAAAGCCGCTTTTTTAATATGTTTTTGCTTTTTATGCGGCATTAAACCGTCCTAAAACAGTGTAAACCGGGTACGCTGAAGACCTTAAGCTAACACTGTTCCGTGTTTTCTTGTACATGTGATATATAATTGTGTGTTCCGTTCCGTACCCTGTTCCGTTCCGTACTGTTCCGTGTTTTAGTAATGGGCGTTTACCTGGACCATAGCCTCGTTTTGAAATCAGCTACTTGTTTACTTCCGGTAATGTATTAAGGAATATTTTATGGTGTTTGAGAATTCCATCTGTATACAGCAGTATTGGTAGCAACAAAATTAGTGGTAATCAAAATTGTCTTAAACAATCTGCGACATTTTATTCACGCCATGTACACATGTACATGATATCAATAATAATAGAAAAGGTATCCAACGATGATTTTAATAGGCGTGTTGAAGTTGGAACAATCAACTGTAGCTTCATAAAAATCAGCCAAATTACAAGATAGTGGTCGCGGGCAGAAAGCATCTAACTAAGAGTAAACACCGTTTATTTGACGGAAATCCATCAAATATTTGCAAAACAGCTAAAAGTTTCACAAAATAATTACGTTTAAGTAAGTTTACTAAGTTGATCAATGCTGAAGCATCAGAAAGATTAAATGATTATTTGATAGAATTTCTTAATAAAATATTAGATTGTTATTTTCCTATTTGATTTTATTACCATAAAGTATTATAACTGTCTAGTTAGTTAGTCAAGAACTCTTCCCTGCCTCTCCACTTTCCTATCCTATACTTGCATATGTTTTTTCGCTTTAATATTTTCATTTTCTTGATGTAAACGAAATCTAGGCGGGTATCAAACTAAGTAACATGACCATATATGACAGCTCATGAAGAAAACGAAAGTAAGCAAATACAGAAAATAGGTTCGAAATATATCATATGACATGCATGTATGTGGTATTTCCTCCATTTTAAAAATGTGTTGCATTCTTCATCATTAATGTAAATCAATGCTTTCCTTAACACATCTAACATTGTCTTGAACTATATCATTGAAAGAATGTTGTATTTGTTTCAGAAACAATGGGTGTGGATATCAGTACATACTACTGCCAAATTGGTATGTTTATTCTTGGCCATGGTGCTGCTGGTGTGATAATAATCAATTTCAGTACTTTGAGTTTGATGAAGATAATTGGATGTGTTAGTTTTGTTAAGATGCTACTGATAATGTCTGGGATTGAACAAAATCCTGGCCCAGGTAGGTGATAATCTGTTATGTAAATATATTTACAGGGCTCTCCTTTGACCCTTAAAATGGCATTTTGACTCTTGGCCTAATTTGCAAAATAAGTTTTTTGACGCTTGAGAATTGGAACCAAAGGGTCAAATTTACTATTACATTAGTAGGAAATTGTGGTGACTCTTTAAAGTTCTATCAGCTAAGAGTCATTTTGACCCCCGACTTTTGATGTCTAGGGAGCGCCCTGTATTAACATCATGAATACAGGAGATAAATATTAATGCGACTTTGTGAATCAGCTTTCTTCACACCAACACTACTTGGTATAGCTCGACAATGTTTTTAGAGCCGTGACGAAATTGAACAAATCTGATTTTTGACTTTTCCTGATTTAGTGCAACAACTACTGCTGGAAAAATATCTATATCTTATATCATCTATGTCACTGCCAGACTTCGCGAAAGGCAAAAAAATCTGCCGGACGTTCGGTCCCACAAGCTTTAAAATTCTGTCGGACCGAAAGGAAATCTGCCAGACCAAAAACAGTAAACAAGTGAAAATGTGTATATATCAGGTAATAAGTTGCCGGACAGCCGGTTCGATGAGATAAGATTCTTTATGGGACCGACACACAATCCATCGGACATATCCTTCGGTCCGGTGCCTTTCGCAAAGCCTGCACTGCTGGTACTGTAATTCTGTTGTGACTTCTTTTTATTTTCAGGATTTGTTTGTGATAGAGGGATGAAGCTTTTGTAGTATGATTAGTTTTGTTTGTTTGAATTTCAGACACATTTACATTCAGATACCAGTATTTATTGGTTCATGTTGGTACTGACGTCCTCAGGGAATTGTTTGTGGTATTGGCAGGAAATAACATTGGTACATTCTTGATTGCTAAAAGTAAAGACATCAGAAAATTAACTGCAGCAAGAATGATAACACCTGTTCAGAAGCAGATGCTATTGCCAGCTAACAATCAACCATGTATTGCTGATTTTGATATAACTTTACTGTCATGTCTTCTGAGAAACATATGTGGATTGTGTCCACCCACTGACCAAGTATGGATGAATCCAGTACCAAGAGATACCTGTATAGAGGCTGATATCGCTAGATTAAGGATGTGCAGAAATGAGGTATGTGTTTGATTCCATGACATATATATCCAGAACTTTTAATGGTCTACCTCTTGGACACTAACACAGCAATATGAATTGAAACTAGAATTCCATTTTAATTGTTGTATGCAGTTCTGCATATTTTTCCAAATCTGCCTGAACGTAATAAGTGTTTTGGTATCAAATTTTATTATCAAATACTTGTACTTATACCTAATATAAGGCAAATGACAATCTATTGGCATGTAAGAAACTTTTGTTATTATGCTTGGAAACATTGTAAAGTTATATATAATTTATTATGTAATTTAGAACCAGATATAAGTCAACTTGTTTGTTTTTTGTTATTTGTTTACTCAAAATCATCATTTTTTTCCTTCTAATAATAAGAATATCCTTTTGAAATCTATATCAATTTTAAAACTGAGTCCCTATGGACCAAAAAGTATCTTCCAGTATTAGATATTTTTCAAGATATTTATCAAATCTGGACATTATCTGCTTAATATGAATTTTTATACGCCCGTTTGAAAAACGAGTCGTTTTATGAGACCACCAATGGCGGTTGGGTTGGCGGGCGGGTGGCATCCACAATGGTGTCCCCTCTCTAATTCAAACAGTTTTAATCGGATCCTGTTCAGAATTTGTATAGGAATATATAACCAGCCCAATCGGTCCAGGCTTTTCTGAGTGCCCCTTGATAAATTGAAAATTGACTGAAGATGAGTATCTGCCCTCTAAGTTTACTAGTTATCAACCGATCTTCACCAAACTTGGTGAAAATGTTTATCGGCATTAGATCTCGATCAAGTTCGATAACTAGCCCTTCAAGTTGATTACCAGCCCTATCAGACACGGTACTTCTGAGTTATGCCCCGTGATACATTGAAAATTTACTAAATAGTATGTGTCTGCTCTCTTAGTCAGCAATCATCAACAGATATTCATCAGACTTGGTAGTAATGTTTGTTGGCATGAGATCTGTATTGCATCTGGTACTAATTAGCCACTCATAGAATCCCAAACCTTTGACGTGCATATCGGTGAAAATCACAGATGGAAGATAAAAAATAAAACATTTTTTTTTGTAAATAATGATTTTTATAGAATGATATTTGGCTGAAATATCATGAAACTTGTATGAATGTGCATCACTGTTGTTATCAAACACTATATTTCAGCTTATGCATAGTGACACATTACGATTACCTGATGCTGAATTGAAGGATAAATGGAAAGAATTGAGTATGGTAAATATTTTCAATAGCAGTCATACATTAAAGTAATTTGTCCTCATAGGGCTTGACACTAACTTTTTCAGCTGCAACGAACCCCGGTTATACGAGTCGGATTTTACGAATACCTGGTGTAATCCGAATACATTATTTGGTCCCTAATCGAAATCGTCAATTGATAACAATGGCCGATTGAGAATCAAATGTCGTGTGACAAACAATGTGTAACATCAATTCATACACGAATTCATACATGCGGCGAATATTTCACTCTGATCTCGGGCATAATAAGTTAACATGTGTACGTACCTGGCGATCTGAAAGAAATTATTTGCATTTCAGCGTCTTTCAAAATTTAAAAAATGATTTGAACACAATTAAACAAAACTAACTAGAATATGATGATTTAGTGAAAAACTGTTCCAAACATAAAAACTTCGTCTTTGATTCTTTTAATTGTTTGAGAATGTGACGATAGCGATGTCTAGTCGATCATCAGTAAGTGAAGTGAGAATGACATATCATTGTGTCGGATTGTGTTCTGCATAATCCATAAATGCGCAGGTATTTATTAAACAAGAACTATTGTTTCATTTGTTAACTCCATATACATTCATAAAACAAGGATAAACCAATAATAAGTGTTTGTTATACATTTTATTTTATTCTTACTTATTATCACTCAAGTAACGTCATGTTTGCAAACGACAGTACGGAATTTATTGTTTCCAACCGGTACATCATACTGAAATGGATTATTCGAAACCATGGATTATCTGAATGATTTTTCAGGGTCCAACGACATTCGAATAATCGAGGTTTTACTGTAGGTAGTCATCATTTTAATACATAAAAAACATGTTGGTCATTTTATTTCAATGCCTTTCGAGTGCACTTTATTAGAATACAAGACAAGTATGAAAGTCAGACTTTCACAAATCAAATGTATTGAACAAAGTTATACAGGTGACCTGCTTTTTGACTAATTTATCCCCCTTTTCAACTTAAAAAAGTTGTCACTTTCTCTGTAACTTACAATTACATGTACTTAAAAATTACCTCACGGAACCGCATGAAACTTGATATTTTGGTAGAGCATGATAAGTGGATGAGTACTGCTCAAGAACCTTAAACTCTGTCATGCACTTTGACAGAATTATCGTCCTTTTGGAATTGTCACTTCAACTGTTACTTACAATGGCTTTAAAAGTACCAAAGGGAACCTAATGGAACTTGGAATATTAGTTGAGTGTATGACAGAGTTACAGTTCATGATGAGCACATGTTGACTCATCACAAGTTTCTCTTTTTGGACTTACGGAAATTTTCACTTTTACTGTTACTTACAATAATTTGAACGGTATTTAGCTGTACATGTAATGTGCCTTGCAGTGGATTTGTAATCTTGCACAGGCATGCATACTAGAAAGTACCATTCATTTATGCTTCATTCATGCTTAATCTGCTTTAACCGACTGACAAAAATACTCAGTGGGAATGTCGATGTGACGAATTCGCTTGTTTACACTGGCTGTAGAACTGACCATAACAAGATCATTGGGAATGTGTAATTTACTTTAAATGTACATACAACTATGATATCACATTCTTGATTAAGGATTTGTATATTCAGTGTTTCATGAAATACTTGTTTGTTCTTCTTTTCTTCTTCTTTTTTTCTCTACACGGTTTTGCATTAATTGCAGATTCTAACTCGACTCAATAAAAAAGCTGGTATTACTCAACTGCAAAAATTGATTGATGATGCTGAACATATGGATCTAGATGAGGACTTGAGGAATGAATACAACGAGATAATAAAAACATGGGAAGAAAGGGATAAGCTAGTGGACCAAGGCATCAGAGAATTAAAGAATGAAGTCATTGATGTAAAACATAAAGTTGCTGAAGTAAAACATGAAGTTTCAGATGTAAAACACGAAGTCTCTGATGTAAAACATCTAGTCTTAGATGTAAAACATGAAGTTTCTGATGTAAAACATGTAGTCTTAGATGTAAAACATGTAGTCTTAGATGTAAAACATGAAGTTTCTGATGTAAAACATGAAGTTTCAGATGTAAAACAAGAAGTTTCAGATGTAAAACACGAAGTTTCAGATGTAAAACAAGAAGTCTTAGATGTAAAACATGAAGTCTCTGATGTAAAACATGAAGTTTCTGATGTAAAACATGAAGTTTCAGATGTTAAACATGAAGTTGCAGATGTAAAACACAAAGTCTCAGATGTAAAAAATGAAGTGTTGGATGTGAAACATGAACTTATTGGATTTAAGAGACAATTAGAAGATAAAACACAAAAAAACAAAAAACAACATTTTGAAGAGCTTGCAGGTATTAACTTACATAACAGAAATAAATAACTTACTAACTGTATTTTTAGCTCACCAGAGTGCAAAGTGCTCAAGGTGAGCTTATTGTAATCACGTGATGTCCGTCGTCTGTGCGTCAGTTCATCAACAATTGCTTTACACAACATCTTCTTCTTTAACAGTTGGCCAATTTCAAAGAATCTTTACAGTGATGTTCCTTGCGTGAAGTTGTTTAAAAAATTAGATTGCATTGAAAACTGGTTCCCATGGCAACCGATTGACAAAACTTTAAAAAATCTTCTCCGAAACCACAGGGCCTAGAGCTTTGATATTTGGTGTGTAGCATTCTCTTGTGGACCTCTACCATGATTGTTCAAGTTGTGGCCCCGGGGTCAAGATCGGCTCTTCCCTGCCATTTTCTTGATTTTACATGGTCTTATATAGGAAAATTAAAAAATCTTTCTCAGAAACTGCCTAGCGCTAGATACTTCAGATGTAGCTATAGGAAAAAAAAAGGTTTTCCCTGGAGGTCTTTTTTTCTGGTGAGCGGTATAGTGCTATCATGGCCCTCTTTTTAAGTATACAGGTAGTAAACTCACTTATCACCAACTTCAATATTAAGACTGTCTGATATATTTTTAGCTCACATGAGCATGTAGTGCTCGGAGAGCTATTGGTATCAATCAATGTCCAGCGTCAACAATTGGGGTTGTTAACACTCTAGGGATCACAGTTTGGATTAGGTCTTCATCAATCTTTTTCAGAATGTTCGCCTCAATGATATCTTGGACAAGTTCTAACATAGGTCATCTAGGGTCACAAATTAGGTCACCATGTCAAATCCCATGAAAACCTTGTTAACATTCTAGAGGTCACAGTTTTAATTGGATCTTTATTATACTTTGTCAAAATGTTTGTCTAAATATTATCTTGGACAAGCTGAAACATGGGTCATCTAGGGTAAAAAAATAGGTCACATGGTCAAATCCCCAGAAAACCTTGATAACACTCTAGAGGTTACAGTTTTGATTGGATCTTCACCAAACCTTTACAAGATGTTTGTCTTAATAATATCTTTTGGTTCCATGGGTCAAATCCCTGGAAAATATTGTTATCACTCTAGAGGTCACAGTTTTGATTAGATCTTCATCAAATCTTGTCAGAACTTTTGTCTTAATGATATCTTCGACAAAGTAAAGATTAGGTCACCTGGTCAGATCATTGTTAACCCTGTAGAAACAACATTTTTTATCAAATCTTGATGAAAGTTGCTCAAAATATCTGTCTTGATGATTTCTTGGTCATTGTTAGGCTCTTACCTAGTTAATGTTGAGAAAGAAATTGCCATCATGGCCCTCATGTTTCTCTGGAGTTAAATTTTGCATATCTAACAGGTCATTTGGCAGCTTCCGAGCTTTAAGAGTGGAGGAAAACAACAGATGATACCTGGGTAGAACCACTGACCTTTGGTAAGCTAGCTGAATGGCCTGGTTCTTGATAGGGTTGGAACTCACACTATAAGAGGCTAGTAATTACTTGTCCGAGACAATAATTTCTTGACCATGGAATCTGCATAATGGGAGTTCCTGGTATTCTGTTTTTATACCCCGCAAACGAAGTTTGAGGTGGGGAATATTGGACTCTGTCGGTCGGTTGGTCGGTCCGTCCGTCCGCATAAAGTTTGTGGAGCAAACTACTTCCACATTTTTTAAGCTATTGCAATGAAACTTGGTATATGTTATCACCATCAAGTGTAGATGTGCAAGACACAATTTTCATGCCCATGTTATGTCCCCCTGAACTTAGCCGTATAGTGTACTATTGCAGTATTAGTGTCAAAGCGGTGGCGGGGGTATTAGCCACCTCTGATACAGCTCTAGTTACTTCAGATTGAAGTTATAATGCTGATATAGTCCCTTTTTATACTTGACATTGTATCTCAAGTTTGTTTTTATTTTTCTCATTTCAGATATTCAGCAAGATATCATAGAAAAGTACAAATATCATTTTACGACCTTGCCAGTGTCGCCAGTGTTTGATGATATAGATGATGATCTCTTGCATGTGTATCAATCTCCTACAATGCACAGTGTAGAGTCAACAAAGCAGAATCCTAAACAAATTAATTCTTATGAAGATATTTTTTGCAAGGACAACAAAATCTGCAGTCACATCTATATTACTGGTGATGCTGGTGTTGGTAAAACATCATTCTGTAGACGTCTATGTTTATTATGGTGTATGGCCAAGTGTAGTGTTGCAGAAGTTGATGAGACGTTACAGAAAGATGTTGACTATATTTCCAAGTTTGACTTTGTATTTTATATCAATTTACGAGGAACTCGCCGTACTCATATAGTAGATATGATAATAGATCAATTCTGTGACTCTGAAGAAAAGTATGAACCTAAACTAATCAAATCTATCCTCAGAGAGAAACAATGCTTGGTTCTCTTGGATGGAATGGATGAATGGGCACCGGAGAATGTTGGAATAAAGAAGTTTAAGGTACCTGAGAAAGTTTATTCTGGAAACTGTGTCTACCTCACTACCTGCCGTCCGTACAGAATAGAAAGTGCTAGATTGTCCCACAAAAAAGATATTGATCATCAAATTCAGATGACTGGTCTTTCTGGCGAATCATCTGAGTCTTACATTAAAAAACTTGTTGATTATATGAATCAGCTAAAATCATGTAACAGGAAGTCATCTGATTTTGAAAAAGAGGTTACAAAATGTGGGCTTAACCAACAGATATGCATACCAATCATTACCTCTCACTTGGTGGTTTTATGGTATGAAAAGACACTGACAGGTATGCCCAGGGCTATAATATATGCAAAAATCTTAGAAATGCTGTTTGAACGAGCTGAACAGAGAGAAATTAATTTTCCACCGTCTACAACATCTACACATCAGCTTCCTGATTCTCTATCGGAACTAAGATATTTAAATGAATATGTTCCATTTATTTACAAAGTATGTTATCTTTCATTTTGCTCAATGTTCAAACAAGATGAAAATGTAATGAGTCTTGTATTTACCAGGGACCAGTTAGAATCTAAACCATATTGTTTTACCATTAAAGAAACTGACTTTTTGTGTAAAATAGGGATACTATCTAGAAATGAAATGTTTGGTTGCTGTTTAGAAAAAAAAATTAAATAAGTTTTATCCATAAAAATTACCTGGAATTTTTTGCTGCATTGTTTATATTATCATTTGACTCCAGCAATTTATTCACTGATATTACTAAAACATGGAAATGTTTAGATAATGTTTTACCTTTTGAAAATCTTTTACTCTTACTTGCAGGATTTTCTTATGATGGAATAAAACAGTTGTTTGACAATATTTACTTACAAATTGCAGATGATTTAACTTTGATAAGGAGAAATGCTTTATTTCACTATGATAATGGCTCTTACAGAGGTCAAATCAAGTCATTGCAAAATATTGTTGTCAATTGTTTCAAGGAATTCAGTAGATCTAAAACAATAGTATTAAATATGGAAGATTTCATTTTTTATCCTGATTCTGATATTGATATTTTGAGACAACTTTTATTGTTAAATGCAACATGTGTTAAATCAATATATTCAGTTAAAGGAAAATATTACCCAGAGTTTGATCAAATCTATTGTCTGCAATGTTTTAATATTGAGAGAGTATCATCTGCTAATATGGTAAAGTTCACTCAGTTCATGTTACAGAATAAATCAACACTGCACACTGTTTGTATTGATGGTGATGATACATTGATACCAGAATTACCTGTGAGAATTCTCCATCATCTGACATCATTGTCTCTGTCTTATGTTAAAATGCAACATAACAGTTTACATGATCTGGTGACATTTCTGTCTGACAATGTTCTCATTGAAAATATAAAATTGTTTCTTGTGTATTGTGTTAATCACCAGCGTGATGATAGTGACTGTACATTGACTCTAAATCTTCCACAACATACAAAACTCACTTCATTATGTCTGTGGAAAGTTAATATTTTATGTAACAATGTAAACAATTCTAGTTTACAGTCTGTTACATTGTATCCATTATCTGAGAGGATTGTTAGACTTTGTTATAGTGATGTATTTAACTGTATTCAGAATTCACAACTTGTACATCTTGATATCATTGGTTACTACATGTCAGATTACAAAACAATGAAAACGTTGATGTTTACTGTGAAAACTCTTCCATGCATCAAGACACTAAGACTGTTGAACATGAAGTTACCTGATGGTCTTTTATTGCAACTACATCCTCAGGTAACACAAGTGGAGATAAAGCTGTGTTTCGTCACAATGAGTCGTCAATGTTTTCATTGTTTCGTTCAAAGTTGTGTTGACAATAAATCTGACATAAAAGTTAGGTTAAGTCTCTGTAAGATGACATCAGTTGATGGAGAAACTTGCAGTGAACATTCATATGTGGAGTCTGGGAAATACATTTCTGAACTTCTTGAATCATTATCTACAATAAACATCACATATAAAGATGACAATAGAGCTACTGTATACTTTGAAACAAGAAGTTGTCAGTAAATGTTGGATCGTGTTTTTGTAATCATTTCGTGTGAAAAGATGACTTTATAAGTGGACTTTGATAAACGCATCAACAAAACGTGCGAAATTTACGTGGACAAAAATGGTCATAACGTTTTTATTTCTCCACATAACCAGTTACTTTCTTGATGAGATGATTTCCTGCAATACAAGAAATATTTAAATGCAAAATAAAAAAAAAAAGTTTTTTTTTCTTTGCATTTTTAACTCACAGAGTGCTCAAGGTGAGCTATTGGGACTGTGTGATATCCGTATGGTTTTAAACAATATCTCCTTTACAAGCAGTCTGCCAATTTCTATGAATTTACAGGGATGTTTCTTGCATGAAGCTGTACCAAAGTTGTTAAAAAATGATTCTGTGTAGACATCTGGTTGACATGGCAACCAATTGGAAAATCTTGTCCAAAGCCGCAAGGCCTACAATGTAAACATCATCTGGTGGACCTCTACCAAGTCTGTTCAAGATCCCGACTCTGCCCTCCCCTGGGGTCAGAAGATTTTGCAATTAGTCTTTTCTGGTGAGCGCCCATATTCAAAGGTGCCAGTTAACTTAGGTTTAATTGTTAGTGTATGATAATTGTACTATATTGATGATATTTTGCATGAATTAGTTTTCAATTATATTGTAATTACATGTACATGCTTTAATGAAATAAATCTTATGTAATTCAGAAATGATAGTTCTGTGTAGTTTTTCAAATTATGAAATTAATACTAAGAATATTTGGTACCTAGTGAAATATTTAAATGCTTTCTGGTAAGATTTTACCAGCCCTTGTGTCTACATACGACTACATCACAGAATATATACCCACATCTTAAGACCATCTTTGAGATACAGATGAGGCCATATTAACAATTTGAAATGTAGAGAAACTATAAAAAGTTCCCACAATGACATCTACAATATTTACCTCCTTTGGTGGCCATCTTGTATGGCAAAATTGACAATCCTAGATAGAAAATATTCATACTCCTCTTTTGATAATTCTAAATACATGTATAGGATAATCATATGTGACCACTACATTTTCTGAAACTTGATGTGCTTATGTTTTTTACAACTTCATGATTAAGTTGTATTTTATAAACTGAGTTATTTGATAACTACTGTTCGCGTTTTTAGCTCACCTGATTTCATCTGGTATGCTTTTAGGATCGATGAATGTTCGGCGTCTGTCGTACGTCCACAATTAGTTTGTTTACACTCTAACATCCACAGCTCTTAACGAATTGTGATCAAACTTGCTCACAATGTATATGGCCACAATGTCTCGGCTTAGGTGGATTATGGGCTAAATCGGACAATAACTTCTAGAGTTATGGGCCCTTGACTTACAAAATTTGCTACATTTAGCTTGTTTACACTCTAGCGCATTCATTTATTCACCAATTCTAATAATATTTTCAGTGAATGTGTATAACCAAAAGATCTTGGACAAGTTTGATTATGGGCGGAATTAGACCAGAACTTCAAGAGTTATGGGCCCTTGACTTTGAAAATTTGCTATATTTGAGTCTGTTTACACTCTAGCGCATTCATTTATTCACCGATCCTAATAATATTTACAATGAATGTGTATGACCTTACGGGCGTGGACAAGTTAAGTTATGGGTGGAATCAGACCACAACTTCAAGAGTCATGGTTCCTTGGATTAGAAAATTTGCTACGTTTTAACTTGTTAGTGTTATACCTTCATTGTTGGTTTTGATCTCAAAATATACGCAAAAATAGGTTATATGAGATGGAAACTGTATTACCTGGTCATTAAATATAGTGCCTTTGTTCTCAGGTGAGCGATCATGGGCCATCTTTGCCCTGTTGTTTATATTATGCACATAAGAAATTTGCCGTACAAGATGGCCGCCAAGGGAGATAAATATTGTAGATGTAGGAACTATGTATTGAAAAGCAGCCTGAAACTGTGTGGTGGTTATAACGTGGTTACAAAGTTATACATATGTTATGGCAAACTCCTCGCATCGATTACGTCACGCTTTGCTACTATACTGTAACGTTTATGTACTTATCAAGGGAAGTAACCGCTGAGGGGAGTTTGATGTTATGGTACAACATTTTCATATATATACAAGCTGTTTCATTATATGAGATACCATAAGTAATCCTTATAGAGACCACACTTCTTTACACAGATTAGTAAAGTACCGATGAAACTCAATAATCTTTTATAAGCGTCAAAATTCAAGAATTTTCAAAATCACTTCACTTTATGACGTCACTTCCGAGGACGTGTGTTTTCTAAAATGGCGACGTCTAAACAAATTGCAGAAATCAATCAGTTTTACTTTGAGAGCCTTTTTCCCAAGTTATTGTTGCGCGAATAATGCGATAAGTGTGTCCTATTTAAAGTCGGCAAGTTCAGCAGATAAACTTCCAGGGAAGCCGGTTAAGATAACTGCCCACTGCGACATCTAACTCTCTAAAGCGGTAACTTCCCTTGATCAATACATAAACCACTGCCATCACTATACAAGTAAATTCGGCCGTCAGAGAGCCGAGTATATTTTTTTTCCACTTAAAATGGTAAATTTTGAATATTAATTTTCTATCACTATACTTTTCTTTCACGTTATAAGAAAATTCCGTAAAAATAACAAAATATATTTTCACTGTAAAATCGTATTAACGTAACCTTTGGCTAAACTGACATTTACATTTCGATTGCGCGAAAGAATTTGTCCCATCAATTGTTTTAAAGACAATACAAATAGTTTCTTTTCAACATATTCTGTCTGGTAAAAAAGGAAAAGTGAATCTACCAGAAGTGTTGGTCTCATGACACACTTAAATCGTCACGTGATTACTATGATGGTTTTAGTAGCAAAGCGTGACGTTACCGGCGCGAAGAGTTTGTCACGATAGAACTGAAATAATGTTGAAAATGGCATTTAATCCGATGAAATAAATTAATAAAAATTGAAAATTTGCAGTAATCTGTTCACCTGCGACTCTTCGTCTACGTAGAAGATATCTCTATGATAAAGCAGTTTCGCCCCCGCCACAATAAACTACCGTCTTTCATTAAGCATATCGTAGTTCATTACGGAGAATTCATCTGAAATCATTCTTTTTAAATTGATACAAACGAAACTGTAAAAAGAAATTTTCTTTCCTAATAAGATTCAATTTAACGGAGATTTCTGCTCAAAATGCATCACCCCAAATTGAGACAAATTTAAATCAAGTGACTTCCGACTTCTGTGGACGTTTTTAATACATCTCCCATATTGCTTACAAAATAAACTTCGATGAAAGATGTAGACATTAAGGCTATGGAGCGATCCGATCTATTCAATTCTACATTAATCAAATCCGGAACTAATAAAGTTCTAGAAAGTACACAAGCTTCATTTGGGAATTTGAATGTTAAAATATACACGACCGCTAGAACGGTATATTTTTCTGAAAAGATCCAAATTATGAGTTTATTTTTGAGAAATTCGAAATTCAAGTTATATTGATTGATTCTTGAATTCTGTATTACTGAATGTTCTTCTAAATTAGTGTGTTAAAAGAAAGCGATTTAAATTCAAAATATGGTTTTCATGAAGGGAACTAGACTCTATCATCATCATAATCATCATCATCATCATCACCACCACCATCATCATCATCATCACCATCATCATCATCACCACCATCATCATCAACAGCAACAGCATCATCACCTGTCCGTTGCAAATGAAATATATAGAAATGACTTGTTTGTATTATGCTGGTTGTACGTGTAGTGTTATAAACTGTTATCATCATCGTAATCATCATTATCAGCATCATCGTCATTATTTGTTACATTATCCTCAGTCATATCAATGTCGTTGAACCAATTGTCATCATCATCAGTATCATCATTATCATCATCATCAAATTGATCACGTACATACGTCATTGTGGGAAACGTAGCCGTTATCTTCAAGAAAAATCCAAACAAATTTGATTTCGAATGATGACGTAAAAATGAGCTCGTTTTTAATTTGTTTATTTTGCGGATCCCAAACATTGATTTGTCTCATCAAAATTGAGAAAATCAACGCATTGAAAAAAATCAGCGAAAAAAAACTAAAACTGCAAAATTAAAACAACGATTTATGAGTAGAAATGCCGGTTTGTTTACATAATGCCAGTTGTACGTCGAGTGAAAAAAACCCTGATGGATTGTGAGGTGAAGAGGCTCCAAATATAATCAAAGTACTGAAATTACTTAAAGACACTGAACTTGTAACGTGGAATGGGAACTAGTTTCACTATTACATGGCGGATGTAGAAAAACGTAATACATTGGTCTGTATAAAAAATGCATGGGCGCCGAGCGAGTGACGGCTGTAGAGAGCTGAGCCATCGTTCAGATTAAAAAAGTGGAAACAAGTGCCTCTAAAATGAAACAAAACAACTTTGCAGCTAAACTTTAACGTTTATACCATGACTTTTGAAATAAGACTACGGCTTTAATAATGAGAGGTTAATATTAATTAATTGATATATATATGAACAGAGAGGCATTTTTCTGATTTTATTTGAAAAATGATTAATTTACTGAGAATTACAATGGTCAACTCAGTGACACAATATAACGAGACAAGTCATTTCGATTCCGTTGCGTACATTGCATGGTTCGACGATTCTAGCAAGGAAGAAAATGGTGTTACTCGTGCTTGCCCGATCGGAAATCCTCGGCGTTTGTCTGACGAAAGTTCCTCGGACATTATAGACAGGCCGCCATTTTGTTGTAGTACTTCACGGGCTACTTTCCGCCATGGTTGACCCTGGGAGTCGAACGATGGAAATAACCTGTTTCTCTTTCCATGGGAATATGATGCCCTTTTTATCAATCGTGAACGATGAACACGTTTGAAAGTCAGAAAATCTTCGGAAACGAGCACCTAGTATTGCAAAATAGTTACCGGACATCAAATAACCAACATTTGTATCCTTACATTTATGTACGATGCGTATTTCTCACTTACGGAAATACCTAAGTAGTTACAATTGGTGCTTATCATGTCAAACTTAAGGGAGACGACTGCTTTGAGTAAAATAAGTCACCGCGGATTGCCTCCCTTGATTTTATTACATGTTCCCATGAAAACTGGTTCAAGTTGACTCACTGCAACATGGAATGGGAACCAACCAGTTTAAGGGTTCCATGTAAACTGGTTCCCGTTCCATGTTGCAGCGCACCAAAGGGTTTTGTACAATAAGTCAACGAGAACCAGTTTACAGGTTCCAATGATTAATACGAAAAAGAAATCTTGGCTCATATGTACAAACTGTTTATGATAAATAGAGTCTATGTCAAGCCCGCGAATATCTCCATTATAGAATAAGTAATGACTTTATCACCGAGTCTATACGCGTATTTCCGTGTCTGTAAAATGTTGCCAGCAATATCTCGTGTTGAAATGGAACTGTCTGTCAAATTCTTGATTCTGTACAAACTTATAAATACTTTGATATTTACACCACTAAAGACGCGCACACCGCAGCATATCTATGAGTTGAACTTGACACTTGTTTGGTGAGCAGCCAGATTAATTGGTGTCCGGTGACAAGGTTCTGCGATAGCAAGGTTGCTAAAACAAGTCCGATTATTTGATATTGTCAGTATAGACAACAACCCCAGATTTGAAACAACATTTTTTATGCGTCTTTTTGGAGACATACACATAGTGACAATAGCAGAAAACAAAATCAAGAATTTTTATTTTTCTGCGAAATACTAATACTCATTGTCAACAGAGCACAAAGTCAGATTCGAAGCATTTTATCGAGTGTTCGTGTGTATGTCTGTCTGTTCAATGATTTTACCGTGGAATTTTCATGGAAGGGTATATGACCCGATGCGACCGGTAATTGAACCCGGATCGACGGGGAAAAAATCGAGCGCAATAGCGACTGGACCACGATCGCGTCCTTTCTTTTATAAAAGACTAATTATTTTTATAACTATAAGTTTGCACCTTTTTTTATCTCAGCATCTATTTTGTCAACCCTTTGACTTAATTAAGGAAATTGTCTCATCTGAAGTGTTACATGTATAAAGAATGCTATCTTTAAAAAAGTCACTTTGCAGTTAAACGATAGACGCATTAAAAAGACTTCTAATCCAACACTAGTTTAGCGATTTTCGGATATTTCTGTTTGCTCTTTATTTCAGCTGTCTGTATTCAGTACGAGTGTGTTAGTGGCTACCTCCGATTAAAGGCCACCATGTGAATAAATACTATTCTTTCAACAAAAAAACAACAAAAAACAAAAAAACAAAACGCCACTGATTATTTAGAACAGAACACTATAATTATTCATTTATTTTCCCAAAAATGTAACAGACATATTGCATGGGTGACAAAATGAAACACAATAGGTATATATTGGCTTATGTGTAAACAGGTACAATTACGCTATGAGTATTTTAAAGAAAAGAAAAAACAACAAGATGAACGTTATATCTATTTAGTTGAGACAGGGAGAACCTTTGCATAATGCTTAAACAATAATACACGTAGTTGAGTCATATTTTAACATTTACAATATTTGTTAAAAACTTTATAACATTGTAATTTACATGTAATAATCATTGTGCTGTACATATATAGCATATCACCTTTTGAGGTGGAAATAAAGATATTGGTATCATTTTAATTGGATGAAATTCAAACAATTTACATATAAGAACAATTTTCTGAAATAACCCCTGTTAAAAGTTTTTCTTCTGGTTATCTATGATAAAAATGATCTCTGAATACAGACCACCTGACAACAAAGACAACATTATATCTTTTCCAAGGGTGGCATTTGTTCACAGGTTAGACTTTATACTATGTGGCAGGGCTCTCCTTTGACTCTTGAAACGGCATTTTGACTCTTGAAATTTGAAAAATAAGGTTTTTGACTCTTGAGAATTGGAATCAAAGGGTCAAATTTACTATTACTTTAGTAGAGAATTATGTTGACTCTTTACATTTCTATCGGCTAAGGGTCATTTTGACCCCCAACTTTTGAAGTCTATGGATCGCCCTGTGTGTACTCCAAAATGCCTACCAGCCTTGACAGGCCTACCTGCTATCTAAAGACTTGGGTCGAATAATCTCAACCTAACAAATTATACAGATAACCTGACATGTAGTGGGAAAATAACTTTAAGCTCCTGTCATGATTTTATTTTATTAACGCCATTATTTTCCTTTAACTTCCATAAAGCGTACAATTTATCTTAATATGAATAACGATCGTCTATATTATAGTTTAAACATTTATATAATATAACAATTCTCACAGATTTTAACCATATTTTAAATACATATGTTGGCATAATTGGAATTGTAACATATTAAAGTTGGATTATTTTGACAAGGTCGTAAGCACAACAAAATATTGCTTATAACATAACATTAATCAAGAGTGAATAAAAGAGGCCCTCTGTTCTAGACAGCACTAGGCCCTCGCCGCTGTGGGTTCAAATACCACCTGGACAAAATTTTACATGTGGGGAACATGTCCAGCTAGCTTACGGAATTCGTTTCCAGGGCTATAGCTTGTCCTAAAATAATGTGTAGACACCTTTCTAGGGAAGGTGTGTGTGTGCGTGCGTGCGGGGGTGCGTGCGTGTGTGCGGGGGTGGGTTTGTATTACTATCTGGATGAGGTAGATTTTTGGTCATGAAATTATGTGACAATTTTAAGGGTACCATTTACAAGGTTTTACAAGGGTTTAGGGTTAGGGTTAGATCTCAACTAGTTGTCTATAAGTCATTGCCAGTCAATACCCCCCTAAAAAGGGGGTTTTTAGGGGACCTGAGGTACATACCGAGGTATACCTCGGTTAAATTTCTATGTTTTTGGCAAACAAAGTGAGGTACATTTTATAATGGAAAACCTCGGAAAGATAGTAAAAAAAGTTTGAGTGTGTGTGTGCGTGCGTGCGTGTGTGTACCCCAGTCATAAAGAAAAAAACACAGTATATTGCCAGAGACGCATTCTTGGGCATATATTATTTAAACTTGGTTAAACGGACACTGTGCACTCGGATCTTCTATTCTCACGGTCCCTGCCCCATCATTTTATTGCGTTTCTGGCATTTTTATTTCTTTCATTTGTCAGAACAAAATGTAGGCACGTGTCTACAGTGCCTAAACAGTGTTATGAAAATGAACGTTATTTTTACAAGAAAATTTTAGAACACGGTTTGGACAAGAAAAGTAAAAAAGTAGAGGGCCTTCAGGGACAAAATTCTGAACCGAGGGTAGCCCTTTATGTAAGGAGTTGCAACAGTTATGTGGCTTTAGAAGAAAACGAAAAATAATGCACTTACGTGATGTTTTCCTAGTTCGAATAACAGAAAGTGCGCTTGTAACGATAACATTGTGACGTCACTAGGTAACGTGGATTCCCCACACTGCTAAAGGAAGATAAGCCAGTTGGTCCGTAGGTTCAAACCAGATATACGCCGGTGGTCTTCATTCCCCGTTAAAGCGGGGAAAGTCACTGAGGGACTCTGTCTGTTGGCTAGAACTGGGAGGTTTTATTGGTTTATCGGTATATCGCGATATCAACTAGACAATATATTACCCAAGACATTATATAAATGTTAATTTTTAATGCTTTTCTGTAAATTTACCATTTATATAAATCGCGATACGTATCGTGATACAGCATGAAATGTTGTGATATATCGTGATACGCTTTAAGGACCGATACCCAGCTCTACTGTTGGTGCGATATGGAATCCTAAGAAAAAAATAAAAGCATCGCATATTACCATTACATTTTTTTCGCTCTTGAAATCTCCAATTGCCACTGGCCCGTTCTCCGCTGTCCATGGCACAGCGTGTTTTCCTGAGAACAATATATCGATAAATGGCTTTCAGGACGATAGCTGTAGTCTATGATTCTTAAAAGATTCGTTTGTCGCGGTCTTCATACAGTATGAAGATGCTTATTGTACAAATATGTCTTCCTGTAATGATCCGTTTGTCATACGCTTCATAGTGAATGGCGTCAGATTTATTGTTTATTATTAAGAGTGGATTTGAAATAAAAAGTGATTTTTTTCTGGATTACTGATTTTTTTTTTTAGAAACTTATAATTGATTTTTTTGCGACAATTTTTTTCAGTGACAGCGGTAACAAATACTAGTAGTCATATTTGTAGGTATTGGTGATTTTTTTGTGTTTTTTTTAATACTGGGATGACTATAACTGGATTAATCATATTGAAATAAGAAAACAATTAGCGAGTGATTTCAAAGCTTTCGGTGACGGTTCGTGCTTAAATTTCTGTGATTAAATTGTCTTTGAAAAAAAATCTTTGAAAAAAATCAAATTTCATCAATTTTCACTTGTCACGTGACTTTCACATTTTTCAGAATTTTTTGTTCAAAACCTGATTTATTGACGGAAGATTAAAAGATTTAACTGTTTTTCTTAGAGATCGACGTCATTTCAGTCTTTGGCGTTCAAAAATTTTGAAATAACGCGTTTTAAGAAGCAAAAAAAAAAAAACTCAATATTTTCTTAATATTTTATTTACAATTTCAAGTTACTAAAGAAAAAAGTACATTATTTGAATAACTTTGTCTAAAATTGATTTTTCAAATTCAACGATTAAATACATTGCTAAAGAATTAACATTGAAAAAACTATGCGAACGGACAAGTTTAATGTCGCACAAAGGAAAGAAAGATACCGACTGAACGAACTCCAGACAGTGAGAAATAATCGCTATTAAAGTTGGATGAAATAAAATAACAGATAAATAGCCATTTATCAAGAAGCCGTATTCAAGCGTCACTATACTGCAGTCGGTCTATTTGCGCAGTTTAAGATAAATAAAAAATCTATCAAGCTTTATGTTTCGATAAAGAAACATTCTGACCTTCCCTAGTAATTTGTGCCGTTCTGCAAATATTTATTAAGTGATAAACACTGCGGCTTGTATGAACGAAATATTTCAATTCCATTGTCGTAAAAATAAACGCCAATTTTCACGATATTGTTCTTTTCACGGACGCCGAAACTTTTAGTGGCGTTACACCTAGATTTTTTTTTCACCAGTGCACACCCATTGTATTTAGCGAATTGAAGTCGTTGTGTTATTTACCTGATAGCTAACTGAAATATTTCGAGTTAACTTATCAACAAATTCAACTATTCAACAAATGAAGGTTGAAATTTAAATTCAATAAAATCAATCACGATATTTCATTTTGTAGATAAGCTAAATTTATGTGTCCCACGCTGCGAAAGGTGACACAATAAGCCATATCTACAAAGTTATGAACGATTTTCAACTAAGGGTATATCGACCCCTTTTGACAAAATCAGTTTGATATATGAAATTGCAATCAGTCAATAAAACAAACTAGCTGTATAGATCGTTGTATATATAGCCACTGTTTATGTATATATACATTAGCATTCTTTTAGAAAGAAAAAAACTTCCGTTCTATTGGAAAATGGAAAAACTATTTTTTCTCTGAGGGTTTAAATGTCAGCCCTCATCAACAGTGCTATATCGACTCATTGAATTGAATTGTGATTTAAAACTTATACAGTTCGGTGTTACGTTTATCAGCCTGAAATCGGCGAAATTCACGTGCAGTACGCTTTGGATTAATACCAAATATCGGAAACTATTGAAAAGTGATTTTTAAAACATTACAAGCACATTTCGTCTGTTATATACCAAAGCTGAAAGTGAAATCCTATTTATCCAAGGAATTGAACAGTCTCATCCACGTCTACAGAGGTAAGTACATTTTAAAAGCTTATTGTTTATATATGTACATGTGCATTGGTATTATTTTTGTAGGTAATTGTTAAATGCGTCGTCCCATATATGCGTCGTCTGTTTTTTTGGTTTTAAACACACTTTTCACATCGACAGTGGCCCTAAGTAGACATGAAGATCATATTTGGGTTTCTTCAACGAAACCAAAATTAGACCCGCTTGACTCTTATGTAAAAATATGAAATAACCAAAGATATATGGCCCATCTATATAATGCTTTTATGCCTTGAAAATAACCATATTTTTTATTGAACATAAATGTATCATTTCTAATCCTCTAAATGCGATTTGAAAAAATAAAATTATTATATAATGACAAATCAATTTCATCAGACAAAAATATTAAATTCTTCTAAATCAAGGACTTATATCTTGTTCTAAATACCTTAATTAAAAAGTCCAATCGATGTAGGTCTACAAATGCAATAAGAAATTGAAAAAGATAAAAAAATCAAATTTAAAGAAATACAAATAAGTTTAACTTTTTATTCACGTTTTCCACTTTTATGCCACTGTAGGTCAAAAATTTGGTGATACAACCTGACTGGTACCCGGCAGAATCTTACTTTATCAAGAAACTTTTTATATTTAAATTCAGGCCCGGGTACCAGTCGAAAAATAGCTAACCAGCTAAAATGAATATTGACCGTACGCCAATTACGTTTAATCTTAAAATCACAAACGTACGATGTACAACTCCACACAAATATATGGCATTTGATCAAAATGGAGAGAAACGATGGTATTATTTTATCTTCGGGAAAATACCAAAAAAAATGACTACCTAAGTACCAGACATGCATTTTACTACGTGTGTCTTAATACGTTTAGACGAGTCCTTTTATACTAGACGTGAAATAAAAAAAAATTGAAACCGAAAATATTTTTGTCACCGTATTTACATGGTTTAAAACATGTACCTTGTTTATATACTGATAAACATATTCATAGTGTTAAGCTATCTTGAATTTATACATTTTAATTTACTGACTGAGTAAATATTGGCGTAGCCGATGTTTACCGAAAACTACCGAATTCATACGAACTCAGAGGTTATGTATTAAGCGAATATTTATCCGATTTCGAAGATGAGCGATCTCAAGTGTTACTAAGTAAATAATAATAATGTATTTTTCCTAGCTTGAGTAAAAATGCATGACAAAATAAACAAGTATTTGCCGGAGAGTACCGAAAATACACGATAGAATTTGACCGTAGAATATATTATTATCCGATCTTTATCGGAAACTACCGGAAATGTACGATATAAGTTGAGTTTTTGATTGGATGAGAGCGAACTTGTGCTTATTCACTGTGTGTGAAAAATGTTTTATTCAAGCGTATGTTCACTCAAATAGCGATTTATTATTTTCATAAAATCATGTGAAAAATGACTTAATGAAGACATTGCATAATGTATGTCTTATCATTTGAATCGACTTTCATGAATATTGATATATACAGAATGTAGTCAATTTATTTTTTTCCAAATAGTTTTCCTTGCATTCTAGTACATAATGTTTACTGTGGTTTATTGTCGCACCAACAGGGTAAATCTCGTCGTTTCGTTACCTTTTTTCATAACGTCGTTGTGGATGGCCGTGTCGTTATGGAAGAACACCTAATTAGAGAAAGATTACATAAAAATCTTTTGTAATTTACTTCAACAATTTTGACGCTGGAAAAAGACCCTTAGCTCTCACCTGGATAGAACCATATTCCTTCCATAAGGTAGTTAAACAGTTTCCTTACACATGCATTGTTGGGTCCCATGTTGGATATGAGCTCATGCACAGCTGTATGTTACCACTACACCACATGGGTCCTTCAAATATATACATGTATACTGAATTTACTAATCTCTACACAGAGTTGTCGTTCGTTACCCCTCACGTACACCTCTGTCAACGTCTGAAATGTAGTTCAAAGTATATGTCCAAGTCGCCTTTATTTCCATCGTATGAACAGAATCAGGATTTAGTTATTCTCTAAATGTAAATTTGTTGTCATAATGTAACACGATCACGTAGACTTTTGTGATTTATTTCCTTTTAAGCGATTTGAATGACTGGCCTAATCAAACACATTTCGTCGAGAAATAGAGCACTTGATATATAAACTATTTCATGTGTTTTTCATGTAAATTATTACAGATTTTTACTCCAATTTATTGTACGATAGAAATTGTTTCTCACAGATGTAAAGTTTGTACCATTTGTTGCTTTATTCCTTGGTTTACAAGAATCTAAGTCGTTGACAGAGGTGTATGGGAAAGAAAACGAACGATAACTCTGGATATAGATTGTTAATTAATTGTACGCATTACTACACAATTGTATGTATAGATGTCATGCGTACAGACGGACAAACTACTGAGGTGCATGACGTAATTTTTGTAGATTTCTGTATTTTTCGTACTTGATTACGGACATTCCATGCTGAATAGCGGTAATTTTTAATTTTTGAATTAATAAAAAATGTATGTTCACTACAGTGTATAATTCCCTATATCAGATTTCACTATAACCATGTTTTACTGTATACGATTATTCACTGCAATTATTTTGTTTTTCTTCAGTCACTTAAACGCACAATCTACATTTGTTTCTCACCGAAAGTAAATAAAATTATTTTCAATTGGGAAAACCACGTTCTGTCTATAATTTATGTGTAAGTTGCATGCTTGTCATTTAGATTTACATTTTGAATTCCTATAGTGGCGTTTCTTTGTTTTGATCAATGTCTTTAGTATTTAATTTAATGCATGGTGTCCCTGGCGCATGCATGCTTACAAAGCGCGTACATTAGATACGAACATTGTTTCACGTATGAAAAATGACAGCGAAATGCAAGCTCTCTTTTAAGCACATCGACTATTGTTATCTTTTATCATTTGGGATTTATGATGTTCTAAGAGCCTGTCCGGTTAGCTCAGTGGTAAGAGGGTTGGTCTACTGATCAAGAGGTTGTGAGTTCAAACCCAGGGAGAGGCTCCAACTGTCACAGAAGATATTTCATTCTGTGTTAAATTGTCCTTAACCTTTGAATTATGTGGGGGTAGTTTGGCAGTAGCTTGCGGATAGAATGTGGTAAGTTACTGGCTAAGGCTTAAATGAAGTCCAGGAAAGCTGGTTACGATAATTGTCCGCAACGATATATAACTGATATCATGCTGAAAATGACGTTAAATCCGATGAAAGAAAGAAATTATTAAGTGGGGATTCTTCATATGCTTATAAATAACAATATCAATAAGCAGGATTTATTGAGATGTTGGTCAATGCCAGAAGGCGGTCTTTGGTAAACGTCTGAATCATCATATTTCTACTTTAGCATGCTGTAGAAAGACAATTTGATCCCAAAACGAACTTTATTCATAGATTTGATGTAGTTTGGATCATGGGAATATTGGAGAATAAAGTGTTCTAATCGTAAAATAATATTATAATGGTTCGTATGTAATCGCTGAAGACACTCAATGGAGATAACGTTTAAGTATTTTATAGGACCCTCATTGTACATTTTTATTATAACTGTCCTTATAAAAGTCGGCTTTTCAGCATAATTTATCGAATTATACTCATCGACAACTCATCGACAACCCCCCATCGACTGTGTCTTTTAAAGACGTTTGCTACAGTTCGCTACATTTTTCACATAGACATGTAGGCAAAATGAAAACTGAACAATATAACTATGCATGATCGTAGTATATGACAAATGAAACATTTTAAGCGAAAAAAAAATTAGGGGTCACTGATCTCGTTTTGGAGTTATCTGCCCTTGAATTTGATTTTTTTGCTTACTTAAGATCATTTCATGGGATTTAAGATAGATAATTCCGAGAATTCACCAAAAAGGAAAGCAAGGCCTTTTCTTTTTTCATTTTTATGTAGCCGACTTCTTTTCATTTCATCGAGAAATAGTTCATGAATTATTGAAGTGTTTTTTTCTTTTTTTCTTTCTTTACCTAAACCAATGCCAATTTTCTTAAAAATTGACCTAAGTTTGAAGAATTATCAGTCTCTTAACGTTCTTAACTCTCCCCCATCTCTCTCCCTCTCTCTCCCCCTCTCTACCCCCCTCTCTCTCTCCCTCTCTCTCCCCCTCTCTACCCCCCTCTCTCTCTCTCCCTCTCTCTCCCCCTTTCTACCCCCCTCTCCCCCTCTCCCTCTCTCTCCCCCTTTCTACCCCCTCTCTCTCTCCCTCCCTCTCCCCCTCTCTACCCCCTCTCTCTCCCCCTCTCTACCCCCTCTCTCCCTCTCCCTCTCTCTCACCCTCTCTACCCCCTCTCTCCCTCTCCCTCTCTCTCTCCCTCTCTCTCTCTCTCTCTCTCTATCTCTCTGGGGCGGCACTGAAAGGACCAAAGCTGTCGAACGGGCCGTTTAAAAACAGAAAAATAAATAATAAAAAACACGTATTGCGCCATTTCCCCTATTTGTACGTATACGCGTGACATAGACAGATAGATTTTTTTACAAATCCATTAGGCCAATTGGCCCATGAGGATAACACACTCGTATTTACAACATATTTTCAACATACATGTATATGTATAACAAATAACTATACTCCCATATATACACCTACATACAAAATAAAACATTTAATATAATCATAAGTTTTGGGAGAAGCTATACGAATGACCAAAGTACCATTATAATTGAGTCATTAGCATAGATAATCGATTAATAACATTACATACAAACGTTATATACAGCAACATAATTCTGTACATATATATACAACTGTTACAATAAGGATCATACTTTAAATGCCCTTTTTCATAGCAGAAATCAACAAAAAAACAACTGCAAACAAACAGAAAACAAAACATATTACCATCTGTTTAATCAAGATACATACTGACCTACAACATTATACGTGTCGCTTGTAGTTACAAGCTACTTGTGAAATATTGTTTTATTTTAAATCTTCGATTTATCAAGTAAAAATCGAAATTAAATTGAAAAGTTTTGGTCCCCTACTTACGTGATTAAACACTACATCTACGAATAAGGCATTGATTTTAGATAAATCATAAACAATTTGAAAATTGTGACCCATAATCTTCCATAAGTTCAACTTGTTGGGTAAAAAAATCGAGCCTGGATTTATAGCTTATTCATAGCTGTATACAATGAATCAATGATGGAGGCATACATTTTGTAAGCGTTTTAGGAGAAACGAATATTACACAGCGGCAGAAATAGATGCTCAAATAGTAAAGATATTGAATACAGAGTTGAATAAAAATTTGACATTATTGTCGATTTTCCTCAACAATGTGGAGAAGTTGTCGGTTCCTTTTTGAAGGGTTATACATAACTAGTGTCATGAAGAAAAAACTTATTTAATTATCATATGAAACATGCAGAAGTATACATAGTTGCATTCTTGTTTGTAATACATATTGACCTTCTCCGAGCGTGATATAAAACGTTAGCCTTTTAATATATGAAGTACTCTTGTCTATTATTTACCATTAATTAGTATGATACTTCCTTTGATTGTACAATCATATCTATACATGTATATAAATTTCACTGTTAGCCAATCTGATACATTATGCATATTTGTATCCGTGTGGCCTTTTTAGCCTTTTGGAAAATAAAATGTTTCTCTCTCATGATAAAGTTCAGGAAAACGTGTTTAAGTAAGATCATGAACGCCGTGTTTTAACATTTTGAAAGATATTCGGTTTCTTATATCCCCGCCATTCTAACTTGACGGTAACTAAGCGTTACCCCTATCCGTCCGTCCGTCCGTCCGTCCGTCCGTCCGTCCGTCCGTCCGTCCGTTCAAATATTTTGGTATCCGTCCGCTCAAATTTTTTGTTTCCGAGCGATAACTCTAGAACTATTGCATGGATTGGTTTCATATTTAATATGAAGGTATATATAATGGAATACAGACAGAGTTCGATTTCCATTAAAATCCAAACATTTCCACAGTAGTTATGGCCCCTTTTGATTTTAGAAATTACAGTAAGGATATAAATATACCCACTGTCACTCTCTAGAGAGGCCCTGAAGTGACCATAGCGGTCGAATGGGCAGTTGAACAACAGATAAACATAAACTGATCTGAGGGTCGTGGGTTCAAGTCCTAAGTTGGGCGCCAGTTGTCACCGGGTTAGGTCAGTGTAGCTGTTTTTTATGTAATTAAGAACACGATTTAGTTGTATAGTTTTGAATCTCTGTTATACAGCGCTGACAAATACTGAAAATATAATATCAGAGATAGATACAGATATATTTATTGAAGAGGCATGGTTAACGTCATTACTGTCCGAAGCACTAGGTAACAAACATGGACACTCGATTCCGTGATTTTTATACGTTTACAGACGTTATTTTTTTTCATTTCACTCATCAAACAACGCAAATCTGTCGAAAGAAAAAACTTCATTTTTTTCCTTTATTGAGTGTATAAAAACACACGATTGACGGAAGTGACGAAAATAAGCGTGGGTCCCGGCTTTCCTTCTAATCTGCACGTGCTTTCCGGGAACCTTTCTTTTGTTGTAAGGTGCCCCAACTTTAAACGTTTTGACAGCTTTTAGAAGGAAAGCCGGGATCCATGCTTATTTTGTCAGTTCCGTCAAACGAAAAAAAAATGGCGGGTTCACTAACGTGGTGTATTTTAACAGGGATGACATTGTAATAAACAAAACATTTTCCTTTTATACGTTTATTAAATAAGTGTATATCTTGAACGTGATTCGGAGTACAACAGAGTTCATATTATAACCTTAAGCAAAAATCGTCGTGTTTTTTTCTCGGTAATTCAGAAATTAAGACCACGGCAAAGATGTAACTAACGTGTGATAAGAGTTCTTACGATTCTAGCTTAGAAGCCTTTCTAACCATTAATATCTGCCTGGCATAAACAAGCTGAGGCCCGCAGCCCCTGCCGTCTAATGTTTTTTACATTCGCATTATTATTATTGGAAGCACAGTGCAACCTCTCTATGGCGGACTTCTCTTGAGCAACAATCTGCCTTCGACAAGAGTATAGTTTTTACCACTGCACCATTTACCAATTAATTTCACCTCTCTAGAGCAACAACCTCTCAACAACGACATGATTTTGCTACTCACAAAGGGTGCCGCTTTGGAAAGGTTTCATTGTATATTCTGTTGAGCGGACGTGGTGCAGAAGACGACCGTTATATACAAGTGATTGTTACACATATAGGTCGTTACATTGACAGTTCGTTATATGAAGATGCTCGTTATACACAGACGTAGGTCGTATTCAAAAGGGCGGTCGTTAACCCAGGTTTAGCAGTACAGTTTAACCTTTGTTAGCGATCACTTCTGAATAAAGGCCACACTGTGAATAAAGACGATTCTTTTAAAAACATTTTTTTAGCAAAACCTCCTCCGAATAAAGGCCACATCCCAACAAAGGTCACATCTTGTCTTTCCCACAGATGACCTTTGTTCATTGTTTTAACTGTATATTAATTAGTCATTTTTGTTGGGATTGATTTATCAATACCAACAGAGTTAACATACACGTACATTTGGACGGACGTACGTTCAGACACACCACAACTACACGAAAAAAAAACACGAACAAAACCGAATGCAAAATATACATACCGTGAATCAGAAATCGTAAGAAATTTTAAGTCATTTACGGAACTATCATCGGAAATATTTACATTTGAAAAAAATCTGTCTGAAGAAATTTTAGTGGTCCCAACAATAAATCTATATAGCAGATGATGATTCAAATGTATAAATTGCCGTTTTTACTTGCTATATTTTCTTCTATAGTATCATATACTAGTACATGTATTTAAAGCTGAAAGTCGTCTTCTGTACGCATAGATAAATACTTACAACTGAGTGGCCGATTTTGTTTTATTGTGATAGTTTCGTATACTGTAGGTGACCGTTAGTTAAAGTTTGACGGTTATTTTACACTTTTACCTAATGCTTTATGAATTTCGAATTCGATTTGCAGCTACAAGAAATAGTGCCAATGTGTCTGTAAGCCATTTAAATTAAGACGTCACAGACTGAATTTTTTTTGTCTCGAATTGTCGCCTTAATAAGTGTGATTGCTTTATTCCATGATCTTTATAAAAATACAAATTTATGATTAAATTATAAATAACAGACCCGCGTTTTCAATTGTTATAGTTCAATACTGATCTGTGGCCCCTTGAGAATAATTTTCTGACGCGACCGAAATTCTTCAATGTACTATTTTATTGTGTGTATTTTTGTCAATTAAGGTAGCTATGGTTTGAAATATCCTGTAATTAAGATTTCGCTTCGGCGTTCCAAGATATAATGCAATTAATATCTGTAAATGCTCAAACAATTTTTGATTAATGTAACCAATTGCTAAATTAAAATAAGTTTTGTCTCAAAATCCTGAATTCTGCGTAATCCCAGTTCCTGTACCGTTATTTTTCTATTGTTTTGTTTGTTTCTTTGTTGTTTATATGGGGTATTCAAAATGTGATTTGGTACAAAATTAGGGGCCGTTTTGCGTTCATAAGAAGGAAAATATGCTTGCCTGTCACAAGCGCTCTTTAATGAAAGTGACGTAACTCCAAATTTGACACATTTTGATTTTTTTGTAAGAGTTATTGCCCTTGTTGGAATGTAGAAAAAATATCAATTTCTGATGATATTGTTCGTTGATCTATATCTTCCTTTATTAGATCAAATTGCTAGTACTATGGTTTTCATCTGTTTACCATGAGGTTTAGTTGAAATGGTCCTTCAAACTTTCTTTAATCTTTGAATACTGTGGAATCATTAATTTTCGTTGGGGATTTAATTTCATCCACGAAATCAAATCCCCACGAATTTAAGTGCAGAGAGGATGTATTTCTTTTCAAAAATCAAAATCCACGAATTTATGTCCCCACGAAATAGCCATTTTAGTAAAAACCACGAAAATTGAGCCCAACGAAAATAAATGAAAATACAGTAATTTGCCAGCTCCCTAAACTTAAGTGCAAATATTACAAGGGAGATAACTGACAGGATTGTCCGCGGTTTTGAAAATTCTCACGGTAAATTATTTTCTATAAATCATAGATGTCTCCAAAATATGTTCGCTCCCCTTTTGATTAATTGATTTTGACATTATAGGTAAAACCCCTTAAGTATCGCATAAACAACCGAATTTGATAAATATTTTAACAAATTCGTTTTTAAACTTGAATAAATATTGTATTGTAAATTGTCAAATCGTGTTATCACATGGAAGAAATAAAAAAACAAAACAAGAAATAAAACAAAACCTTTTCACTGCGACGCAAGAAAATTCGATGTCCCGGTGTTTTATAATACGCCAGTAAATTATTGATAATTGTTACGAGCCTTCGTTTCCTGTATTCTGGCTTATTCCGTATTCGGCCATGTCCCCAACGGAACAACATAGTTGACAAAGCTCACGAATGGTTTCAGTAAGAATCACGTCTATTGGCAGGCTCTGGCACTGAGCCAGCCCATTAAGTATGATTAGAATTTTTTTTATTAGTGCAGGATAGTCTTCGATTGAGCAAAAACGTGTCGTATGCATACTTTATGAAATTCGACACAATATTTTTTATTGCCCTCTGATCACAAAACACCTTTGATTATGCGATGTGCCATTTTTTGTCTTAAAACTGACGACAGCTACGCAAAACCCATGCGCACAGAATCTCTATTACAGTCAACAGCTTGACTTTAACACCACCAGTGAATGCAATCAAGATGGTTTGAATATTGAGGTAGTCTGTGATTGTATAAAATTTGATATTGTGACGTCATGTTTTTTTTGCGCTCATGACGTTTGCTCGTATACGAATGTTCTAACGGTTATAATCAAATATGGCGATAATGAAGCAAGTCACACCAACCGAGTGCAACTGTATAGTAAAATAATTATTTGCATCCCAGGGAATTCACTATAACCGTATTCTACTGTAAAGGGAAGTAATATTTGGCCCCCAAGGAAACTTCAATGTAGCTCATAACTCAGAAACTATAAAATGCAGTGACATGATAGGTGGATTGATCTCACTGAGGCGGTGAACAGACGAGCGTTGGTACGGCTTGCGGCTTTCCTTTCCATACAAAACTATCGTCTGCAAAGCAGCTGAAAAACGACGAATATATCAAGCGGTATATTGGATAATAAGAGGGTGTGGTTTTGTCTGACGATAATGTACGCTGAAAAAATGTCGTATTACACGGTAATTGAGATGTACTTAGTAGACTGTAGATCTTATTTTCGTGTGTTTCTTTAATGACTGGACGCCAAGCAGACTGATTTATCCAAGCAATGATCTGCCTTGACTGATTTACGACACAATCGTACACGTACGAATTCGTATAATTGAAACCTATACACGCGTTTCTTTTTTTTACTTAGGCCAATCTTTAAATAATTTGGGTTTGCAGTTTTGCGCTCGATTCACTAAAACATTTTCCAGAGCCCTAAATGTTTTATCTACTTTAATTTGATAAAAATATTCCGGCTTTTTCTTCAGTCCAGTAAAATCATAATGTCAACAACTTAACTCAATTAAATTTATAAAATCATGGTCATATAAAGATGATACAATGTTATACAAATATACACAAATAAATTGTTTAACATAGAAATACATGTAGTTTACATGGTAAGAAAAAGAGAATATTAGTAATGAATAATTACGTTCAGTTGTTTTTAACGGTACAGTTTGGGGAGTATATCCGTGGTTCAAAATCAGTTGAGTAAAAAAACTAACCCCTCATAATCCAGAAGTATTTCGGTATGAATCTTAAACTATAGAGTATGACTGAAATTAAGTAATGTATTTTTTGTACTGGTTTTGAGCAGACAGATTAGGTATAAACCCATTTTTTATAATCTTGAAGATAATAGTTTGTTTGAGTCGACTCATACAAAAAAACACTAATTTATAATTAAAAATAATTAGATGCTTAATGTTAAAGCCCCATTAGATTTTTGGATGTTAAAACTTAAAGTAGTTCTTATTTTGTTTCACCTAGAAAGATGCCTTAACTGTGAAACTGACTTTTACTTGTAATAAAAAAAACATTCCGAAATTTTCTTTTTTTAATCAAGAAGTACATACAGAAATGTAGCACAGTATTTTTTCAATGACATTGCAAACAATAAGAAAAGCGTCTGACAACATTTTTACTAGATGTGGCTAAAGAAAATCATTAAATAGTGTTTTAGAGCCAATAAAATCTATTTCTTATATTTACTATCATTTCATCTATTGTTCTGTATTACTAAATTCAAAAAGCTAAATTAAAGGGACCTTTAAGCGGACCTTGCAATATCTTTCGTCTAACAATAAAAATTGTGTTAGCGGACACCTCCGAATAAAGGCCAGTCTGTGTATAAAGGTTATTCTTTAAAAAACTTTCATTCCGGGTTATTGTAAAGCTATATTCTGTCCTTTTCTAAAAACCTATGTGAATTTCGTATTCCAAAAGGCCAGTTGGGAGTAGATTGTATTAAACATATGAATATTGATACATCGTCCTTTCAAGTTGAGTTAAAAAATCAATAGTACAGCTTTGCAACTGCATTTCCCGTGTGATCGTAAACTCAAAAAAAACAATTATATAATAACGCGATTTTATCATAACCTCATTAAATACACATTTATAAAATTGAAATTCGCCCTTCTAGCGCCAACGCAGGGCCATTAAACTACAGGCAGTGTTGAATCATGTCTGTATTAAATTATTCAATGACTTCCGTGAAGGTTTATACAGTGAATACTCTTTTTTTCTGGACCTTCCTTATGATACGTAACTCGGCTAAATCCGGACAAATGTGTCCGTGTCGACAAGCAATTCAATTACGACGCACATATTAAAAAAAAAAAAAACCTTTTGAGTTTTATAAATAAGCTCTCTTTATGAGACACTAAAATTTTTCTCATAGCATTTGATAATTTTGATAAAAAAGAAGAATGAATATTTAAATTTATGAAAATAAAAATTATCGGCAAGAAAATAATGATAATGACCATGACAATGGTGATAATTTTGATAGTAATAAGATTGATGATGATGATAATAGTGATGAAGATAATTGTTATAATAATGATAATTGCGTGATGTTTTATGAATATCTATTAATACTGTGGAATCATTAATTTTCGTTGGGTTCAATTTTCGTGGTTTTTACTAAATTGGCTATTTCGTGGGGACATAAATTCGTGGATTTTGATTTTTGAAAAGAAATGCCTTATCTCCGCATTTAGTTCGAGGGGATTTAATTTCGTGGATAAGTCGATCCACGAAATCCACGAAATTAAATCCCCAACGAAAATAAATGATTCCACAGTATTGACTATGGTGTAATAAAAGAATGCTATCATAAGATGATTTTTCCCCCAATTATTCAGTGTCAATGTATCATTACACAAACATGTATTTACAAACATGTATTTACAAACATGTATTTACTTCAGAGATTCAGTTTATAACTTGATTCTGCAATTATTTGATATGTATGTACTTAATATGTACAGCCTGAATAAGGTTTTAATTTATTCAGTTCAAAATGAATACATTTTGTAAAAGAAAGTAAATGGTTATCAACTGACGTGAGCGATATTCTAAAACGGTTATTGTCTAATCGAGTTCATACGTGCAAATTTATTTCCGAATTCTGTTTTTTTTTCATTTCATTTGGAGCTAATTTGTGTAAACAATGTGGAGATATCTACAAATACTAAAAAACTCACCTTATCAAAAAGTATTTCTACATCGCCGGTAATTGCCTACTTGATTTTTCCCCCTAATCTCACGAAACGAACGCTAGATCGATTTAGAACAAGACGAAAGTATTTTCCACTTTTTGATTAAGTAATTAGATTTGATCTACGTTAATATAAGATAGATGATAATAACTGTTTAACATTTCAATTTCCACAGCTAAGCAACCTCTTAGCATAGTATGTAGTTTGTTTATCAACACTTACACTGCACAATGTTACAATCTGTTTTGTTTTAATTAATTAATGAATTCCTGGACAAAAATGAAATTTTCAATTAAATCGGAAATACCCGAAGTAAATCGGTGTTTTCCGGAATGACTCGATATTTTCCGGACACAAATCCGAAATTTTCGATGGATCACGGAAATGTCCGAATTCATCCGAATGTCGGGAATATCAGTAAAATTGCTATGTATTGTATTGTTGTAGCTGAATTTTTATCAAATGTGTAAGATCGTCTGCGAGATTTTATCTGTAATTTCTAAATTCCATGCATCTCTTGAAATCAAATATTATGTCTGCATAGGACATTTCCCAATATTCCAGTTATTTGACAGGCTGAATTCAAAACCTATTTGAGAAATGACTTCACAATTGTCTACCATTATTTAAATGTTCTGTGTATTACTTCAACGAAAGCCAAAGGCATTTCACGCAAGACTTGCAGAATTTCAATATTAATTCGAAGCTATTCAAAGAATCTGCGGTGTTTTGGAAATTTAGATCTAGGACCCTAATAATAAAACATGGTTCTGTCACTTTTTAGTTCAAATCTATTTTATTTCATAGCCTTTGATAAGCACATTATTGAACGAAGACAATTAATTGTCCAATTCATCATTTCCAAAGAAATTAACCAGTTTTCGCGACTTATGAAAACTAAGAGAACATGCTTTGGTTCACAATTATTGAAAGGAGGCAAGCAAATTATTAATTTATCATTTCCAAAGTTAATAACCAGTTTTCGCGACTTATGAAAACTAAGAGAACATGATTTGGTTCACAATTATTGAAAGGAGACAAGCAAATTATTAATTTATCATTTCCAAAGTTAATAACCAGTTTTCGCGACTTATGAAAACTAAGAGAACATGATTTGGTTCACAATTATTGAAAGGAGACAAGCAAATTATTAATTTATCATTTCCAAAGTTAATAACCAGTTTTCGCGACTTATGAAAACTAAGAGAACATGATTTGGTTCACAATTATTGAAAGGAGACAAGCAAATTATTAATTTATCATTTCCAAAGTTAATAACCAGTTTTCGCGACTTATGAAAACTAAGAGAACATGCTTTGGTTCACAATTATTGAAAGGAGGCAAGCAAATTATTAATTTATCATTTCCAAAGTTAATAACCAGTTTTCGCGACTTATGAAAACTAAGAGAACATGATTTGGTTCACAATTATTGAAAGGAGACAAGCAAATTATTAATTTATCATTTCCAAAGTTAATAACCAGTTTTCGCGACTTATGAAAACTAAGAGAACATGATTTGGTTCACAATTATTGAAAGGAGACAAGCAAATTATTAATTTATCATTTCCAATTTAATAACCAGTTTTCGCGACTTATAAAAATTAAGACAGCGTGTCTTGGGTTTACATTTAAAGTACCATATTTTTTGTAACTGCATAATGTCATAAAAAGGGATATTACAAAAGTAGTGTTGCCCAATTATCGTTATTTCTTGGACAGTTACCTTAGATTATGCAATGTTTATGCAATACATTTTTATTTCTAAAGAGTGATTGCATTTATTTAAAAGTAGAACAATATCAATATCTGAAAGTATTTCACGGTGATCTATGTCTATATTTTCATAATTATGACGACTACCCGCCGATATCTAATTGAAACACTAACTAAAATATGCACACATCCCTCAACAAAATGTTTATAAATGCACTGAGAAAAAGACCTCTTGTACATATTTTCCCCGTTGATTTAATGTCTTTCAGTGTGTTAACTATACATTTAAATGTCCCAGCGTGCTCAATTTTATCAGCTAAGCTGTCTAAAGATATTGGCTATTATCAGTTTCTGTCAATTAAATTTCAATGTACAGATCGACTTTAAAGTAAAGTATTGTTTAATTTCTTGAGTAGCGTTTTCCGGCGAAACGGCGCAAACATTTAAATTTTCTAAGCAACTTTAAAATTGCTTTGTAGGACATAAAGATAAAATTTGGTCGCTTTGACTTTGTTCCAAAGCTTCCGGTTCCACAAAAAAGCACTCCGATAACTTACACGTCAAACTCTTTATTGATATCTTTTAATACGACCATGTTATTGAAAATCATTGATTTAGATTTTTTTGCATTACTTAAAATAACAAATTGATTCGTGAGTCCGAGGCCGTGGTTCAGTGGTTAGCGCGTTGGATTTGTAACCTGGCGACGAGGGTTCAAATCTGGGTTCGGGCAAGTTATACCCTATTAGGCTATTACAGTCATGTATAAAGAATAAATAAAACATGTCAATTTTCCTTCATATATGGAGAAGTTGCCGGCTCATGGTGGAAAGGAAAGTTAGTACTGGTTAGAATGCAGTCTAACAAAACTGGTCACGTGATCCGGTCGCCTGTTTGTGTTTACGATTTTTTGGTCAATGGACTCGGATTTGATATTTTGTAATCCTTTCGATCAACAGTCTAAATTTCTTTTGGATACGAGACAATGAAAACAACATTTCGATTTTCTTTATTATGTTCCTTATAACACTGACACATGAGGTAAGGACCATGATAAATCTATCATTATTAGAAAATATTTATTTTATATCATAGCCATGCAAATTAAATTTTGTCAATGGACTCGGATTTGATATTTTATAATCCTTTCGGTCAACAGTCAGACTTTCTTTCGGCACGTACTAAACTACTGATGAATTAACTGACACTATAGATAAAGAGGAAAAAACACTGACGACATACACAAAGAGGAATTTGCATTGCTATGTATGTTACTATACGATGTACTCACATTCCAAGAGTATATGCAATGCGACACAGTATGTTTAAATTTACAAAAGTACAAAATGAAACGAATACATGTAACTAAATATTAACAGCTGTATGTACGTAGGTTATAAATGCTTATTATTCTTTTCTTACTTTTGATTTCTGACAATTATTTTTACTTAATTAACAAAATTCTCACATTCATAAATGAAGCTAGATAATAACTATACTGTATTGGTAAATTGATCATTTTGTTCTGTTCTGTTACTTTTTATGTTATTTTCAATGTTTGTAAAATGTTGCTTATAGTTCACGCATGTAAGTGTATGTTTATGTGACGACGGACTGTAATGCTTAAGTCTTAATAAAGTGTCTGTTCTGTTTTGTTTCTGTAACTTACTTGATATTGATATGGACTTTATCTAGATATGGACTTGATATTAATATGTTGTACTACTTGATATTGATATGGACTTGATATTGATATGGTCTTGATATTGATATGGACTTGATATTGATATGGACTTGATATTGATATGTACTTGATATTGATATGGACTTGATATTGATATGGACTTGATATTGATATGGACTTGATATTGATATGGACTTGATATTGATATGGACTTGATATTGATATGGACTTGATATCGATATGGACTTGATATTGATATGGACTTGATATTGATATGGACTTGATATTGATATGTACTTGATATTGATATGGACTTGATATTGATATGGACTTGATGTTGATATGGACATAAGTCTGAAAATAAGTAGTAGCTAAAAAGAGATTTGAGTGAAGTTTAAAGTACAAATTGTTGTTACGTCATGTCAAATATTCATTATCGTCTTCTACCCCTTCAAAGAAGAGAAAATTGGTAGCGAATATCGTAAATTGTTTATATTCACCTATGCAGGGGTACCTCCTTATCTCGGAGACCATAAGTCAACTGTGTGTTGTACTTCAGAGAATTAATCTTGTAAGCCTAGCAAACATTTGACAAATTTAACGATTTCCCACTATCTCTTAAATCGTACCCAATATCTTCAAAATCCGTAATACGGGCATGTTTTCCGTTGTACCGTATTTTAGAAGTACCTGATATTTACCCGCACGTCTTTTAGTCATCGCTCGAGAATTTGAGATTTTAAATTTTTATCTTGTACGTAAATTAAATCGGTGAACAGTTTTAATCTAATATGCCTTTGTGGGATAATTTGATATACCGACAGACATAACTTGAAATGTGGCAGTAAAGTTGTTTTAAAACCCCGTAACACAACTTAGAATAAAGCATGCTGGCTTGAAAGTAAAAACAAGGCCATTTATACAAATAAACAGATGTTTCGAACCCATATAATGCGTCTTAACAAAATTAGGAGTGAGATAAATCCATTCAACTTCCGTGTAAAAAATGTCATAGTGTTTTCTATGAATGACACCATTAAATGACTGGGCAGCCTCCGTGGTCGAGCGGTTATGGCCACTGACTAGTTACCACATGCCCCAAACGACTGTGGGTTCGAATCCCAGGAACCATAACCACTCGACCTCGGTACCCATTTATCGCTCAGACTGTACCATTATAGATTTTATCAGAAACTGATGATTTTATCTGCTGTTAGAAATAACACATAGATTTCAGTAACACAGCAAATACCGTTAATCAATATTAGTAATCATAGTTCAGTCGTAATGCAATTATAATGTAACAGGATAAAATTACAATGTAATTGAATCGGAATTGAAAATTTACTCTATTTACGGTATAATGCAGTATTAGAATCCCAAGGACAACGTACTGTTGAGTCAGCATATTTGTCAAGGGATGAAGAAGTATTATACTCGTCGGGACAAGTTGTCTGTGACCAACTTTCAGTGACATTTGACCTTGAAGTGTGATATTGACCTTTAGGCTGGCGCGACACTCCCGTCGCCTTATTATTTTGAACATTTGTGCCAAGTAATCTAAAACAATTCTCCATTTATGGACAGAATTATGGTCCGAACAAACATGTTAAAACAATCCCGGTCGGTCGGTCGGTCGGACGGACTGACGGACGGACATACTAACGATAGGATACTTAAGTGGCTTTCACATGTTAAAATTTGTTCAAATTTAGCCACATAAACTCGATTTTAGCCACATAAATCCACTTATGGACATCAAACTGCGGTTGAACAAAGAGTCCTAACCCTAACCCCTAGAGTCACCCAAACCCAATTTGTTTGTACGGACGGACGGACGGACGGACGGACGGACGGACGGACGGACGGACTCAATGAAGTGACTTTGATCTTCTTTTAATCCTTTGAACCCCACAAGCAACTGGAACACCACAACTTGTACTTACCCTAACCCCAACCCCATAATGTCACCCGAGGGGGGTGGGGTACAAGCACACATACATCGAATGACCCGCCTTTGTGTCGACTATGATAAGCGGACTGCACAGAACTGATGGGTTGAGTTGTAATAATTAATTAATCTTTTGTTAATTCGTAATACTGTAGAATCATTAATTTTCGTTGGGGATTTAATTTCGTGGATTTCGTGGGTCGGCTTATACACGAAATCAAATCCCCGCGAATCTAAATGCAGAGATAAGGCCTTTTCTCAAAAATTAAAATCCACGAATTTATGTCCCCACGAAATATCCATTTTAGTAAAAACCACGAAAATTGAGCCCAACGAAAATAAATGAAAATACAGCATCAGTCCTACGCTTTATTGTTAGCAGGGAAATATCACGGTGATAAACAGTTAGCTACTGTTTTAAATAAGACAGTACAAATGAAGTCAACATTTTCGTCTCTAAATAAGTTTATTTTTCAGTCCTTGCATCTATTCCTATACCATATAAATCACACTACAAGGAAACATATGGTAGATGTTACTTTAATTACTTGTATACTCGCAGTAAATCAATCTTACAATTGCTATCTTTGCTAAATGTAAAAAAGAATTCTGCAGAAAATGTTGAATTTTGAAAAGATGGCTATTTTTAAGACAAATACAGTCACGTACTCAAGACGTTTTAGATTTTATTCTTGTCACAGCATGTTGTATCTACGTGTATCTTGATATATCCGTAGAAATAAGCAGCAGTGCTCGGCTAGTTTTTACTTCGGCTGTTTTCGAAGAAATGTTTGAGCTATTGTGATTACTGCGTCGTATGCCTTTGTGCAAACACTTTAATGTAGCTTATTAAATTCTAAAGCTATGAGAGGTAGCAACATAACATTTTTTAAGTGAATAGATCTCACTGAGGCGGTGAACAGACTTCGCTTAGAGAAAACTTCACTATTAAGCCTACCTGATTATAAATAGCAAGTATTTTCGGGCAGGCTATTAGTATCTAATCTCTTAAAGCAAGGACAAAATCAATAGCAATAGCAGTAGAACAACGGCATCATTCTAATATTAATAGCATTGATAGCAATAGCTGTAATAACAAGGACAATATCTATAGCAATAGCCGTAGAACAACGGCATCATTCTAATATTAATAGCATTAATAGCAATAGCTGTAATAACAAGGACAACATCTTTAGCAATAGCAGTAGAACAACGGCATCATTCTAATATTAATAGCATTAATAGCAATAGCTGTAATAACAAGGACAACATCTATAGCAATAACAGTAGAACAACGGCAGCATTCTAATATTACTAGCATTAATAGCAATAGCTGTAATAACAAGGACAACATCTATAGCAATAACAGTAGAACAACGGCAGCATTCTAATATTACTAGCATTAATAGCAATAGCTGTAATAACAAGGACAACATCTATAGCAATAACAGTAGAACAACGGCAGCATTCTAATATTAATAGCATTAATAGCAATAGCTGTAATAGCAAGGGCAAATTCTATACAATAGCAGTAGAACAACGGCAGCATTCTAATATTAATATCATTAAAAAAAAAGCAATAGCTGTAATAACAAGGACAACATCTTTAGCAATAGCAGTAGAACAACGGCATCATTCTAATATTAATACCATTAATAGCAATAGCTGTAATAACAAGGACAACATCTATACCAATAGCAGTAGAACAACGGCAGCATTCTAATATTTATAGCATTAATAGCAATAGCTGTAATAACAAGGACAACATCTATAGCAATAACAGTAGAACAACGGCAGCATTCTAATATTACTAGCATTAATAGCAATAGCTGTAATAACAAGGACAACATCTATAGCAATAACAGTAGAACAACGGCAGCATTCTAATATTAATACCATTAATAGCAATAGCTGTAATAACAAGGACAACATCTATACCAATAGCAGTAGAACAACGGCATCATTCTAATATTAATAGCATTAATAGCAATAATAGCATCGACAACACCAATAGCAATTGTATTAGAGTAACGACAGCATTATACTATTAATAGCAATAGTTGTAATAATAGCGACAAGAACAAAAAACAATAGTAGCAACGGCATCAATAATAGCTACAAATACCGGATAAAAACTACTTGTGTGTTCTTTCAAATACTTAACGGATATAATAGCATATTAACAACATGAAATATAATATAATAGCCTATTGAGTATTGATTCGAATCAAGCCTTTGTGTCTATTTCATTTCAATTAAACACATGTCATTAGACTATGTTTACCGCACGTCGAGTGTCGAAGTACCACAAATGTTTCTTATCTTGAATTCCGATATTCTTTATTCCGTAAAACACACACCTTGCAGTAAACCGATATCGAAAACAGTTTCCATACATTTTCGTTTTAAAGCACTAATCGCTGCATGGTGATTTTAATGGGATTCATTCGGCGAGCACCATCTATATATCTATGGTTTTAAATGAAATTAGTACAGTTCTTCCTTATTTAGTGTGTTCATAACTAAATAAGTTAACATCTTTGTGTAATCTAGAACTGGATAATATTAGCAGTCGCCGACAGCGTTGTTTGTTTTAAACGTAAATACTGGAAAACGTTTATTTTTCATACAGACCTATTTCCTATTAACTATTTCGTTAAGTGGGAAACTGTTTCTTGCATTATCATCATCATTATAATAAGGAAAGGTTTCTAGATAACAGCACTATATATCAAGTGAGGAAACCGTTTCCTGATATCAACATTTTATGTCAAGTGTGGAAACTGTTTTATGATATCAACATTAGATGTCCAGTCTTCATGGAATCTGTTTCTAGCATCATAACTATGATCTTAGTGAGAGGGGAAACCGTTTCTTCCTACTGATAATCTACTCGAAGCGTGGAAACCGTTTTATTGATATTACAAAATCACGCGTGTTTAAAATCGTTATCCATTTCGTTATATCAAACAATCTTATCGACGCCTTTCAAAAAATACCACGAACACTCTGGCTTTAAAAGATTAAAGAGGATATTTATTGACAAGTTTATCATAATTTACAAGATATGGATAGCATTATTAAAGCCGTGTTTTGTGTTCGATTATCCTGTCTTATGCCGCCAGACGCGGAGTGAAAGTACGAGAAACTATGACAAACGCGGAGCTGAAGTAAAGAAAATACCACAAGCGCGGAAATAAAGTTAAGAAAATACAATTTTTTTTTTAATGAAAGACAAAGATGGTACATGCTAAATGCGGATAAAATTACTAAAACAGGGTAAGCTCAGGGTAAATTGCGAGAAAGTACAGCACAGCGCGGAGTGGAAGTACATTTAAGTAGACAAGCGCGGAGTAAACGAACAAATGAATGCAATTAACGCGGAGTGAGAGGACAGGCTATATACAATCAGGCACGTATTTACGTATACGAAAGAACGCAGCTGAAACAATCAGTATTGTAAAAAGTCAATCAAATTCCAGTTAGGGTTTTAATCATCGACTCTGCATCTTGAATCCACCCTTATTTAGTCTGGGTACGCACCTAGCAGCTGAACTTTACTCAAATATTAATTTGGCCCTTGATGTATTAATGTGTGTGCTAAAAAGGGACCGTTGTTCAATAACTTACCCTGACCCCCCCCCCCCCTCCCCTACAGAAATCCTTAATTTCAGAGAAAATCGCTTACATCTCACCCCACAGAGACAACCATTTATACAGCATCTCAGACTATATTCATTCGGTAGATACTGACGGACATGTTACTTCAAACACAGTAACAGAACGTGCGTATGTTATAAGGGAGAAAACATGAATTGCAATTCTAGTTCAAAATGCAGTTTTCCCTCAATTGGATTAAAATCTTCGTCACGTAAGTCGGTCTCAGATTTATACAATTTAAATTCGAGCATTAGTATGACCTCTGCATTCGTCTTCAATAATTTGTATATGTTTAAAGGGCAGGCCTTTCCTGTATTTAAAACGACCGGAAAGGTAACTGGATTCCTTCTTATTTTCGTCTTCTACATGGAACTCTCTGTTAAGAAACTCTTCCGATTCCTGTAACAAATCCATGCCAAGCAATTTATACAAAATCTATATAGCCCATATAGGAAAATTTAAAAAAATCTTCTTGTTCAAAACCACGAGGCATAGGACTTAGATCTTTCGGATGTAGCATTTTCTTGTGGACCTCTACCAAGTTAGTTCAAATGATGGCCCCAGGGTCAATATTTGTCCTGGCCAGGGGGTCAGTTGATTTCAACACTTGAACTACAGTTGGGGTATATAACCTTCTACCATGACAAATTACTTCCCTTGATTAAATTATCCCTGAGTGTTATCATACTCAGGTGAGCGATACAGGGCCATCATGACCCTCTTGTTATTTATAGGAACAGGAAAGAAATTTATTTAAGATTATTTAAGACGTGTACATAACACATACATGTAGTCATAATTCTAAATGAATTTTACCTCCGCAATAGGCAACAAAAATCGACATTACATGTACATTGGAGTTGCATGATCATTTTTATTCTGTTTAAAACGACGGGTACATCGACCTTTTTTGTCGGATCCCATAGATGAATATCATTACATATAATAATGATATCTTTATTTATAGAAAATGTACGTATTAAGTAAGATATACAACACATTTGACTTATTTTCAATGCGGCCTTCAGGAAACATGCAAACATAACATTTAACTACATGTAATACATATTTAAATGAATGAATAAATGAGTAAGAATACATACACAAATAAATGAATGGATGTGTGAATGAAATTAATTAATGTGTGAATGAATGAACGAACGGGCGGACGAACGAACGAACGATCGAACGAACGAACGAGCATGACGTTATAAGTTTGTCCATTTTACTGATACATACCAAATAGTGTTTAGATCTATATTTTACTAAAATCAGTGAAGATGTTAAGCATGGGCTTGATATCCTTTTTGTACAAATCTTACTGTTTAACTATTTTGCGAATAGTAATGTATTCTTAAGTTTATGATACTGGAATTATTTTGTCTGTCTGTCTGTTCCGAATCTTGTTCGCTCTGTAACTTGGCCATTCAAAGGAGGGTTTTCAAATAACTTACCACAAATGTTCACCATCACTAGACGATGTGTCGCGCACAACTCCCATAGCTGTAGCTTCAAGGTCAAGGTCACACTTTGAGGTCAAAGGTCATAATGTTGGTCTTTTTGCCGTGTCCGCTCTGTAACTTAGTTAATAAAATTCAATGGAGGATTTTGAAATAATTTACCACAAATGTTTACCATCACTAGATGATGCATTGCTAACAACTTCCATGGCTGTAGCTCTAAGGAATGTTCACATATGACTATTATTCACTGATGACCAGTATTCATAGATGAGTATTGTTCACAGATGAGCATTGTTCGCAGATGACCTTAGCTCACAGATAAGTATTGTTCACAGATGAGCATTGTTCACAGATGACCGTTGTTCACAGATAACCTTTGTTCACAGATGACATTTGCTTACAGATGACATTTGTTCACAGATGACCTTTGCTCACAGATGACATTTGTTCACAGATGACCTTTGCTCACAGATGACCTTTGTTCACAGATGACCGTTGTTCACAGATGACCTTAGCTCACAGATGAGTATTGTTCACAGATGTCCGTTGTTCACAGATGACCTTTGCTCACAGATGACCTTTGTTCACAGATAACCTTTGTTCTCAGATGACCGTTGTTCACATATAACCTTTGCTGACAGATGACCGTTGTTCACAGATGACCTTTGCTGACAGATGACCTTTGCTCACAGATGACCTTTGCTCACAGATGAACTTTGTTCACAGAAGACTTTTGCTCACAGATGACATTTGTTCACAGATGACCTTTTCTCACAGATGACATTTGTTCACAGATGACATTTGCTTACAGATGACCTTTGCTCACAGATGACATTTGTTCACAGATGACCTTTGCTTACAGATGACCTTTGTTCACAGATGACGGTGGCTCTCAAAATAGGAAATATGACGTACGTGTTTGTGAAGATAAGTCGATGATTTGTTTCTAATTAACGAATAAACTGTACGATATCGAGCCTCACTGGTCCTAGACATGTCCGCGGGGGATTTTTTTCGTCTGTAAATCTTATACGAAATCAAAAGCAACGCAGTAAATAAACATGATATATGCAGTAGACAAGATAATACTCACAAAAGACTCCCGACACATTTTAAATGTGCTCGTAAATTTTCTAAAATTACGTCCGCCCGCCGCCATGGTACAGATTTCGTGATTAAGCGTCTTTCTACATTTTTTTAGCCGACACTAGATTTTTTTCGGTCACGGTTATAAAACTTCTTGCAGAAATTATCAAATGAAGTATATGTCAGAACTGAATATATATATACATATACAGTACAGCCTCTGTAGAGCGGAACCCTGTGGGAGCTGCAAACATTGGCCGTTGTTTAGAGGTTGTTGCTCTACAGAGTTAAATTTATGGTAAATATCAGCTTAGGGAAATTTTGTATAGAACAACTGTTTTATAATAAATAAAAAATATTAATTAGATGGCCGTGTCGTAATCGGTGAATACGCATGCGCAATAAAATGTCTCCTCCCATTTTGAATACATTTATAGAACCGTCGATACTATGAGCGTAGTAAAGATTTTTCGCGTTCTACGAAATTAAGATTCGATACTATGAGGCGTAGTAACGCACTATGGATATAGTGATGATTTTTGGCGTTCTATGAAATTAAGAGCTACGAAAAAGGCAGAAATACGGCTATTTCATTGGATGACAAAATTAATAAAGCTGCGCACTAAATATATAGAGCGCGTGACGTCACTTTATGCCGAGTGCATAATATGACTGCGAAAACACAGCTGTTCAACAGAATTTAATAGTATTTGTTTCAATGATATCGAAAAAAATGCGATAGTGGTTTTGGAAACATTTTTTTTGTTATAAAGTATGCACGAGAGGAAAACACACCGGATTCCTCTGTTACAGATCAAACAGAAACTATTACGACCGATAAATTTATAAGCTTATGGGACTTTAAACAACATATGAAAATAAAAAATTAAATCGTTTATCACAGTGCAGACATGTGTATGAAACTGGCCCCTTTTGGATAGACCCTTAGATGTATCCCCTTTGAGTAGAATTCATGAACACATGATTTTGCATGAACTATTCTTGCACATTTTATGAACTATTCATGAAATATGAATAATCTTTGACTCAGTCTGACTGAGGTACGATCTTCCTTACCCCGTAGCGTAGCAGGTTTGAAGATACCATTTTAATCAGTTTGTATTTGACACGGGTTGACACCATATGGTAAAATGTTGTATTTCGATAATGAAGTTTTGCAGATGAAAAGATGTCTTAGATTGATGAAAGATGTGTCCTGCGCTATAATCACGTTAATTATTGTTTGTCCCCACGATCTGGTGATAAAATCAGTAAAAAACTCGCCCGTTCTGTCTATAGTCAATAGAATATCTTCTATTTGTTCAGCTCCTATCTTGAGACAGGTAATTGAATGATATCGCGATTCCACCAATCAAGCACCGTACAAATGTCGAACAAATTAAACTCATTCATAAGATCTAAGAATTAATTCAGAATTTATGGTACAGAGTTAATGCCTCTATATTTATAGTGATATTTGTTAAGTCAATATGATTCTTATTTACCTTGAAATCAAGGATGATTGTTTTCTACAGTAATGATGGGTCACCCTAGTGCAAGCCTATGCTTACCAGTATCACCGTGTCATGTGAAATTATATTCATTTAATTGTCGTCTGTTTAAGTCATACAGTGTACAAAATATCGCTTTATACGATATTATCAAAGTGGTCCAGTTTTTGAGTACGCTGGACTTGTGACCTGGAAATCCTGGTTTGAACCCAGGTTGTGGCAGGCTATACCCGTATCTATGAAAATCTAACATGTAGGTAGAAATTACCAGTTCCTTGTAGAAGTGGAGTAAGTATTGATTCCAATTGTTCACGAAAAATGGTCAAGTGAACCGGCAGCCGTAAACATAACTGACATGTCGTTGAAAAAACGGCGTTCTATCCCTGACTTAAATAATTAAGCAAAGAACATGTTAGTACGGATTACCTGCCCCTTTGTACACAAAGATATGTTTACAATTGAAGTTAGGGAACCAGACTAAGGCCATGTCAGCGACACTTAGCGGAATGAAAAGGTTTTACATATTTATAGCTCGCTTGCTTCTGTATATACAGACATGACTTTCTATCAATGGTGTCTGATTTAGAAGATCGGTTTTCTTAAATCCTTTTTCAAATTAAAGCTGAATTGACTGCTGATTGCATCCGGGCCACAGGGATTCAAATAATTATATTTGGGCCACAGGGATGTAAATGTTAATTTTTCGTGTTAGACGGCTATTAAAACAGATCAGAAAGTTTCAGCGTCAAAATTAATAGTAAATGCTGCAGTTTTATACTGCTTATGGAAGGGTAGTTTATTGCTTGTTAGAATCGATGGTCTGGTATCAACGCGATGGAATATGAACATATAGGTCGCAGATTCGAATCTCAGCTCCACCGTCTGATATTTCAAGCCAGCAAACGATCCAAGTACTGTCTTTTGAATTCAAAGGAATTGAATTAAGCAACTATCGATAAAAATACATTATAAAACTTTTTATATTTTGAATTTTAATGCAATGCCCAAATTTCTTATCCAATGAAATGTCCGCATTTTATTTAAAATTTGAAAAATACCTCGCAGGAAATGTGCTGAGAACCTATTACGGAGAAAATAAGTCATTTATTTTTTCAATCGTAACTCTTCGGGTATTTCCGTAACTGAGAAATACGCCTCGTACATAAGTGTAGGGTTACAAATTTTGATTATGCGGTTCCGGTAACTACTTTTCAAACTCTAGGTACCCGTTTTCAAGAATTATTTTCAGAATTTCAGACCTTCAAACCTAATTATCGCTCGCTATATTAATAAAATAGACATCAATTCCCATTAAAAGAGAATCAAGTTGTTTTCCACCGTGGGATTCCTAAAATGGAAAGTAGCCCGCAAACAACAAAAACAAAATGGCGGCCTGCCTATTATGTCCAAGGCACTTGCTTTAGACAAACGCCGAGGAGATCCGATTGTTACTTTTTCTGTATGTACAGTAATAAGGACAAGCTGTAAATCGGATATCGTTCATATTTCGAATTTTATGCAACACTATCACTGCGTTCCGCTTCGCGTCGCTTATAACATATCGCATACAATTCAAAATATGAACGATAACTAATACATAAAATGATAAATCAAATGTATTGAGCGTTCTTTGATGTGATATCCGTCAATTATTCAAGTTATCGACTTAAGCGATGATGAAAAGTAATTATGTGACATCAGCGGGACAAATATGGGGCAATAAATCACCTCTAGTGATAATTGGACAAATTTCCATTTTATTATAGAGCCATAAATGCCTATAACAAGATCAGGGCGCAGGTGTTTTTTAATTTGTAACATTTAATCGCTCAAGATAAAGAAGGCCCCATACAAACATGGCCAATTCAGAGGTTAAGGTAGTTTGGGACCGTTCCTTGAGGTCATGGGTCAAAAATCGATTTTCTCCGATTGTTCTGAAATTTTGCACTATGGTAGTGTAGCATGTTCTCCGATTTTTGTTCGTTTTATTTTTTCTGCTTTCCGAGCCGTTTCCTAGCAACGCCACGTCTAATGTCAGCGGGTGTAAAGCCGACGTGTTTAACATACCGCTATTGTAATTTCAGAAACACCGACTTCAAGCTCTATTTCTGCGGTATAAGCTCAGTTTAAGACAAATACAGTGAAATACGGTTATAGTAAACTCAAAAATCATGATTATAAATTATTAACTTTTCAAGAATAAGAAAAATACAGTGAAACACAGTTATTATGAACTCTTATATTGATTGCCGTATTTTTAGGTGTCAAGATTGGTGAAGTTCCGGTGTAACTGGGTTTTAAACGGTACTTCTTAAAATGCTACCATGAATGAACTAAATAGCTTAGGCCCTGTTGCAACCAAACTTGTAATAAAAACCAAATCATTACAAGTTTGGTTTTTATTACAAGTTTGGTTGCAACAGGGCCCGCATCCGTGGTTGAGTAGTTAAGGTCGCTGACTTCAAATCATTGTAACCTCTCACTGATAGAGAGTCGTGCCACGGTGGGTTCGTGCCCAACTACCGACCATATCACTTCATTTGAGAAAGTAGGCAGTTGCTTACGGAAAACTCCGGGAGTCTAGTACTGGTACTTCCCAGGAAAGATGGTTAGGTGAACTGTCCGCCTCATATGACTGTTGACAATTGGCGTAAAACTCGATATAAACAAGCAATCAATCAAACAAACAAACAAACAAGCAAGCAAGCAAACAAACAAAGAAACAAAACAAAATGGCTTACTTTGTTCTTGCGCCAATTCTGATAATGATTGTCATCAAATACTGAAATAGATTAACGAGGGCATCTCACCACTTAGAACTAAATACAAAAATGTATCTTCTTAATTTTTTAAATGACTGAATGACGCAATTGATTAGATATTCAAATCCCAGCGGACAGGAAACAATCTGTTGTCAGTAGTTTCCTAATTGATATAGGACTACAGCTTATCAAACATCTGAAATTAAATACCTTTCTTGTAAATTACTGTCTGTAAATATAGACTCATATGCATCAGCATCTTCCGATTGATGGAAGTCGCTGTTTCTAGGAAGAAATTTTTCAACAAAATTTTTCTACAAAACTGCCAAATGGGGAACAATCTTGGACAGGTAGGAGGATGACGCTTTCAGAACGTAGGTTTCTGTGGGATATTTGTCTTTCATAATGACCCGTAAACGTCTGTATGGTTGTTTATATATAACGGCATATTTGACAGATAAGGCTATTTCAGAGCCGCCCCAGAGGGAGGGGAGATAAAATACAGGAAAACCAGGCATTTATGTACCTACTTTTAAAAGAGTAGGAATGTAAATGCCCGGTTCTTCTGTATATTAATATATCCCTTCTCTCCGGGGCGGCTCTGAAACGACCATAATAGATACATAGATAGAATGATTATGACAGCTTAGAAGCGTCACGTGAAACGTCAGATTTCATTTTGCATTATCGTATTTATATTTAAACTTAGAGTGGGTAAATCATCTCGGAGTAACTGACAGATGAGTTCTAGTTAGATAAGTATATAAAATTATCAAAGTTGTGATGATGCGCGCAGCTTGTTGGCTGCAACATGAAACTTTCAAATTTACCCAAAAAATACATTTTTTAACGTTTTTTGATTACGTTTCAAGCACCTAGCTCGTGCACAAATTTCTCGTGTATTTGTGGGGTAGATTAATGCGTAGAGATAGAGGTTTGGAATCGTAATGCACGTGAAATCTAAACTAATTCTATTGTTTCGGAACAATTCTGATTGATTGGTTAAGGCCAGAAAAGTATGTACATGTATACGTTATCCAACCGACCTAAGATATTCTGTGGCGCTGGCCTTACAGTTTGCGACAGCAAGTTCGAAATTATATTTCGAGGGTATTATCGTATGATACAGTAAACCCTTGCATAGTAACCACTTCAATAAAACGACCCCATCTTTCAATATTTCACCTCTTTATCTCAACTTGATAATACAGTGCAACCTCTCCAAAGCAACACCCTTTGGAAGTAGCAAAATTATGTTGTTGTTGAGAGGTTGTTGCTCTAGAGAGGTTAAATTAATATTTAAATCATGCAGTGGGAAAATTTTATGCTGTTGTTGAAGGGAGGTTGTTGCTCAAGTGATGGCCACTCTTGAGAGGATAATTATATTAGGGTCCTGACTTCCAAACGTGTTCCTCTAAATGCGGTTGACATATTTATTTTAAGAAATGTTTTTTATTTGAAAAGATATCCATGATAGAAACTGATTTATCGTGAGATTTGAAAACAATGGCATTCATTTGAGTTATTATCGACCTAAGCGACTTGAATCCGCGTATGAGTCGAAATGCAGCAGATGATCATATTTTATTGGCTTAATGATTTTTCAAATTTTCAAATGGGGGGGGGGGGGGAGTACACCTGAAAAATACCCCAACCTTATGTCGCCCCCTCCAATTTTTGTAGGCGTTATAAGTTAAATGACAATAGAAATAACTAAATGAATTTGAAAGGATATAATCTTATGTCAATAAATGTTATACATCAACAGCTAAAACAGCTGTCGCGTTTACATCTGCATTGGAGTCTATCGGAGTAACACGTATATCGAAGTTTAAGGAAAGAGAGTGCATCCATTTCAATGAAATATCATGATAAAAATGAAGCAATTGCACAGGATGAATCTAATTTATCATTACAGAAAAATATAGGTCACCATACAATATCAAAGGAAGTTGATATTTTTTTAGACAAGGGCAGCAACTCTAACAAAAAGGTGTCGTAAAATAAATTAGAGTTTCCGAGCTAACTACATGTATAGAAGTTGCTGCTATTCGCAGCAAAAATATAGCGTTGCCCAAAATGGGAATCGAAGCCGAACGGAAGTAGTGAAATTCCGAAACAGATTAGGATGTGTTTTCTTATGTAAGTCTATGCCAAATTATTATTTGCATAGGACCGTTATGCGATGCTATGTATTAAATATGTATGCAAGTTGGTCTTGTAGTTCCTGCCACGAAGATTTTTCGAAGATGTCATTTTTATGCATGTTACATAGCTTCTGTGACTTGTTTATGCATCATACTTGAAACAGCTATATATATATAACATTTGTAGAGGTCCACACAAGGAACAATATAATTTATTATATACATGTATATATATTTGTGAAGTTGTGTCATAATTCGCGCACTAGTTGGGAGTTTTTTCATTGTAATTTGGCACTAGTGTATGTCTCCGAAATGTAGCTTTGAAATTAATTTGGCATACATATGTAATTGAATATGCCTTTGCTAAATGGCAAATACTGAAACAGAGTATGCACTGAAGCAAAATCATAAAGTTATAATTGTCTCCTTGGGGTTTTCTGTATAAGAGGGCAAATGTATTGAATGTAATAGAAAGCTACATGACTTTGACCTTAAATATTAGCAATATAAACAAGAATAACACTGTGGCTATAGTCCAAGGCCAAAAACCCCTGAAATCATTCTCAAACTAAAACAAATTTAGTGGTGTAGGCCTGGACTATAGACGCCAGAACTATAGAAAAGAGTGTTTTCCAAGAAGAACATGTCGTTTTATTTACAAGCGGTGTCGTAAGAATAACACGTCGTTTTATTTGCAAACGGTGTCGTGAGAATAACACGTCGTTTTATTTACAAGCGGTGTCGTGATAATAACACGTCGTTTTATTTACAAGCGGTGTCGTGATAATAACACGTCGTTTTATTTGCAAACGGTGTCGTAAGAATAACACGTCGTTTTATTTACAAGCGGTGTCGTGAGAATAACACGTCGTTTTATTTACAAGCGGTGTCGTGAGAATAACACGTCGTTTTATTTACAAGCGGTGTCGTGATAATAACACGTCGTTTTATTTACAAGCGGTGTCGTGAGAATAACACGTCGTTTTATTTGCAAACGGTGTCGTAAGAATAACACGTCGTTTTATTTACAAGCGGTGTCGTGAGAATAACACGTCGTTTTATTTACAAGCGGTGTCGTGAGAATAACACGTCGTTTTATTTGCAAACGGTGTCGTAAGAATAACACGTCGTTTTATTTACAAGCGGTGTCGTGAGAATAACACGTCGTTTTATTTACAAGCGGTGTCGTGAGAATAACACGTCGTTTTATTTGCAAACGGTGTCGTGAGAATAACACGTCGTTTTATTTGCAAACGGTGTCGTGAGAATAACACGTCGTTTTATTTGCAAACGGTGTCGTAAGAATAACACGTCGTTTTATTTACAAGCGGTGTCGTGAGAATAACACGTCGTTTTATTTACAAGCGGTGTCGTGAGAATAACACGTCGTTTTATTTGCAAGCGGTGTCGTGAGAATAACACGTCGTTTTATTTACAAGCGGTGTCGTGAGAATAGCACGTCGTTTTATTTACAAGCGGTGTCGTGAGAATAACACGTCGTTTTATTTACAAGCGGTGTCGTAATGATAACACGTCGTTTTATTTACAAACGGTGTCGTGAGAATCACACGTCGTTATATTTACAAGCGGTGTCGTAATGATAACACGTCGTTTTATTTGCAAACGGTGTCGTATGTATAAAACGTCGTTTTATTTACAAGCGGCTTCGTGAGAATAGCACGTCGTTTGATTTACAAACGGTGTCATGAGAATAGCACGACATAAACTAGAAAACAAAGGCGTATGTGCGACTCTATCAAGAGAATCGCTAAACACCAGATCATGAAATGATAAATAGCAACATAATTTTAACACCTTTTATACCACTGTGCTAATACTTGTAAACAACTTCTGAATATGTATATTTTATACTAAAGGCATGTCTAATAAATCTATTTTAGTATTTACAGTAATGTATTTTCATGGGCTGGTTGATGGTAAATTATACTTAGTGTCCTTTTATTTGCGTAAGAAAATACTGAACAATTTAATAGATATACAATGTATACCTAAAATTAAAAACACGCTTTAATTTACGTCCATATTGTAATATTTGTGCCCCGGGGATTAACGCAAACTATAGAAAACCTTATAAGGTATAACTGTTTCACACCTTCACACCATAACTAACATAACAAAAACGCTGTTTTTGCTGCATTTTATTATTATTTGTTGAATTATTACTTTAAAGAATACGTATTCAATTATTGAAACACTTGCAATCAAGAGAATGTCGATATTTACTTACCTGTGGACAAATCAGTCTGGTTATTCTCTATATTCATTGTATACATCAACAAAAATGTATTCAGTGTACAGATATACCTATTTTATACACATTTCAAGTTAAAAGAATTTAAAGGATATTCAAGACATTAAGATATTCTGCAAGTGGTTGGAAGGATACCAACATTCATGCAGTCAGTAACATACAACATAATAGTTTGAAGTAATAATCAATGATATAATATCTTCAATGGTGAGTTAAATTTCTTAAACATCAGAAAAAAGGAAAGGGTTAAAAAATTCAATAAAGACTTAACATAATGACTTCAACATACACAATGATATATATCAACACAACTATAAGCAATGTCAAAGCATTGCTAATCTTATAAAAACAGAGCATGTAGATGATAACATCTAGGCAGACATGAAACTTCTAAAATATTTATGTGGATCAAGTATTTTACAACTGTCAAAGGCAACATAATGAAATATGTATTATAAGATAATACATAAACAAACACTACACAATATGCATAAACATATATTATCAATGGAAGTTATTTATAAAATAGCATTCATATTTCTGAGTTCAAAGTAACGTCTGTATGTTCATATTTCTGAGCTTATACTCACGTCTATGCGTTTATATTTCTGTGTGTTCATATTTCTTAGTTAATACTTACGTCTTTGTGTTCATATTTCTGAGTCGCCCAGAGGGGGCAAAGTGACATTGAATGTAACAAAATAATATAATGGTTAGTTTTATTTCAGAAATTCAGGGTTGTAGGGGAAAATACAATGTATGGTTTATTTACATCTGAAGACATTTTTTAGGGGAAACGTGGCCAATGGGGTACAAATAACAGGCAGACAACATTCGAACTGTTTAATTTTACAAAATCATATCTCATATACAATTTACAAAAAAAGGATGAACACTTTTTAAGTAAAATGAATCTGAACTCAATAATATATTTTTCCATAATATATTAATCAACTGTTATTGTGCAGAAATGAACTGACACTGAACTATCATAATATATCACACAGACACTTTGGGCATACATAAACAGAACAGAACATATACTTTATTAAGACTTAAGCATTACAGCCCATCGTCAAATAAACATAAACATACATGCGTGAACTATAAGCAACATTTTACAAACATTGAAAATAACATAAAATGTAACAGAACAGAACAAAATCATCAATTTACCAATACAGTACAGTTATTACCTAGCTTAATTTGTAAGTTAATTAAGTAAAAATAATTGTCAGAAATCAAAAGTAAGAAAAGAATAGCCTACGTACATACAGCTGTTAATATTAAGTTTACTTTTATTCGTTTCATTTAGTACTTTTGTAAATTTAAACATACAGTATCGCATTATATATACTCTCGGAATGTAAGTACATCGTATTAATAGTTACAAGAATAACACTGCATAGCTAAGCTTTGTGACAAAGTTCCTGTGAATTTTCACTGAAATTTCCTCAGCAGTTTTAAAGATGAAGGCTGTGTGTTGACTTTATGTATACAAAAATAAAATGCCACAACTTCGTTAAAAATAACTCAGCAGTAAAACCTTTGTGATATGTGCAACTACCCTTAGTAAAGATCATTCCTGTAAATTTTCATACGAATCCCATCAGCAGTATAGCCGAACTTTACTGAAAATAACTTTGTCCTCTGTACGTGATATCTATTTATCGTTCCCTTTGTTTACATTGAAAAGTGTACACATCAGCGATTCAATATTTTTGAGGGTTTTAGGAAAGTTTAAACAACATTGATGGAGACACATACCTAGAAAAAAATCAATTTTACTTCAAAACGCGTAGATAAGCTGATTAATTTGGTTGATGATATAACAGAGCGAACAAGGGCATATACGAAAAAAATATTTTTTAAAACGAAATTAAGACTGAAGTGCAGCTATTAAGGATTTCGGTCTGTAACAGCTTTCATTACTTTTATTCTTTTTTAGAAACTGTAAGACATTTATTTTAAATTTTACCGTCCCATTATATATTTTTTATATATTTGAAGTGCCACACCCTCTCTTATCATTTTTGCCCTAATTTGAAAAAACATGGCATTATTTAGAAAAAATGCACATGATATAAGTTTTTGTAGAATTGTTTTTTTGTGTTGGTTTACATTTTGGACCCATTCATTTAACAAAATGACATTTAGCAACAAATGAACATTGCTTTTAATATTTTTTTCATCTAAAATAAACGCATGTGCATAAAACAGACTCCCGTTTTCACAGAAGCAAAAATTGCACATTTGTTGAAACAACTATAACCAGTGCCCCTGTGTGGGGGCATTCAATAAGACTTAGATAAAAAATATCTTCAAAGATATATAAACAAGATGTGAAAATATAAATACTTTCACCAGATAGATTTTCGGCTATAACAGTTTGAATGTGATACATGATCAGGTTTTCTAAATTGCTTTAAACTAGCTTGTAATACTATGTTTACTCATTTTTTTAAACACAAGCATGCTTCCGCTTTGATATCTTAGCTAATTAATTGAGAAAACATGTTCTATCAAGAAAAAAAATACTAAAAAAGCAATAGGCTCCGACCGGGGATTGAACCCAGGACCTCTTATTTCATAAGCGAGCATCTTACCACTGCACCTACTGACAATCAACGACGTCATTCGGAAAAAACAAAAGCCTAATAAATGATTCTAAATTTAGAATTTCCATTAGAGTTTGAACTCCTTAAATGTAAAAACAGTACATAAAGTTTAGCAATAGCATTAAATTCATAACACGAGATGGAATTACGTGTCTATAATTCTGCAATTTCACGTCTACATTGTATCACTTTGTTACATACATCTATTCACTACCACCAACACTGTTCACTACTACCTCACCAGTGACTTTCAGTTACATGACCCCAAACATGCGTTGCGCTAAGGCGCAACGCAATAATCAATGAAATACAGATAATTGGGCTATACTGTTTTTTAAATATTAATATTTGTGTGTAAATTAGAGCAGATATGTCAGGCAAGTACAACCATCTGTAGAGCAACACCCTGTAGGAGCTGCAAATATTGGCCGTTGTTTAGAGGTTGTTGCTCTAAGAGGTTAAATTTATTGTAAGTATCAACTAAAGGGAAAATTTGAAGGTGTTGTTATAGAGAGGTTGTTGCTCTACAGAGGGTCGCTCTGAGGAGGCTGTACTGTACTGTACAATTTAGGGATGTGATACCTTAATTCTAAGACATTTTGTCCGGACTTACTGATAGTGGTGATATAAAGGTTTTATAAAGTATTTGAAAAAAAGTGCTTGTTATTTCATGCAAGCCTACTGTCTCAGTATATTACTAATACCCGAGCAAATGTTTCTAAGATGGCTGTCATTAGCAGCATCGCAGTTTATTTTTTTTATACTCAGACGAAGCATTTACATAATGCATTGCATTAGCCTCGTTTCAATTTCAAAATGGGGGACGCAAATGACCTGGTTTGTCACGTACGCATGTCCAGGCTTCTTGGTATATTTTCCAATCCAATAAGCTGTATGCAGGATTGTACGAATATAAAAGACATTCGCCAAATATACTGGCTTAAACTAATGAAGTCAATGATTTAATTAAGTGCATTGATGTCTGAATGAGCTAATTGATTTTGGGATTGGTAGAAATGGTTAGAAAATCTTCAAATGTAAATAGAGGCTTAGTGACTACTTGTCGCAATCGTAACTACTCGGGCATTTCCGTAATTCGTACATAAGTGTTCTGTTACAAATTTTGGTAATGCAGTTTCCGGTTACTACTTTTTCAACACTAGGTCACATGATTAGTTTTCAAGAATCATTATCAGAATTACAGACTTCCAAACGCGTTTGTCGTTGGCGATTGATAAAATGTACATCAAGAGAAACGGGTTGTTTTCATTGCTGGATTCTCAGGGTCGGGCCATGATGGAAAGTAGCCCATGAACAACAAACACATAAAGGCGGCCTGGCTGTTATATCCATGACATTGTTAGACAAGCGCCAAGGACTAGTCGGATATCATACTAGTAACCACTCGATTAAGGAGGCCCATAATGATTCTATTGTAGACATACTTCTAATAAAAAAACATACGTCGGAAACGGTCATTATTAACTGTATTACACATTTGAAACATGCCAACGTTGACAATTTAGTGAGTATTGTGTTCAAACCTAAAACGAATTACCGGCTTGGAAACAGTGACACCTAGCGGCAATATATAGTTTAAACAATACATATTTCTTGTTTTATCTTCAAAAGTTGGTAAATGGCAATCGGAACTTAATACAATTAGGTGTGATTTTAGAGGCTAAATTTTAGTGATTTTGTGTTTTGCTTTAATTAGTGTCACATTGTATATACAAATGTACGTATGAGTCTACATACTTAAAGGACAACCCTCGTATATTACTCCAAGAACGAATATAATAAGGAACGATTCGTACCTTATAACATAACAAAAACTGTCTGGCTTAAATATCTACAGAGAATGTATTTGCCTATTTATTTACGTTGTTTCAGAATCAAGTTGAAATATACTGAAAGTAAACATAAGGCAAAAAAATTAGCGCTAGAACAGCTTTTTATGTAAACTGGTTCCCGTTTTCTATGTCTGTACATTGGTGCACTTCAATGTGGAACGGGAACAAGTTTACCTTTAATATTGAGATGGCCGTAAAATGATCAGAGATTTTTGTTAACTGGTTCCCACTTTCCCTGTCTGTACTTTGATGCACTTCAATATGGAACGGGAACCAGTTCGCCTTTTCATATTGTGATTATCGCTTATTGTGATTTTATAGTGCAGAAATGTGAATGAACGCCGTAGAGTAAACGATTTGTCTTCCAAAAACACGAAGTGTTCCTTCAAAGACAGACACTAAACTCCGTCTTAATCATCACAGTAATTATCGGAACATTACAAAGTGTGTATATCATAAGTATGACATGGTGTATCAACCGACGACAAGAGATAGCTAGATAATCGCTTGTTTTGAAAGACAGTTCCATTTGTTTCTGTTCCATTCGTCTTTGATGATTGAAGTCTTACAGTCATGATGTTATAAATCGTGTAGTCTGGTCGATCGAACAAATCGTAAAGCAACAGAATTGTGAAGCTCCGATATATTTCATTTCTCAACTGGGCGATGTTTTTATTCTGTGAGTCGGTGAAGCAATTTAGGCAACGGTACTAGGTGCAGCTGGTCCCCATTTTGCGGGTCTTGCTTAAAGGGGCATGCCCTGGAACTGCTGTGTCTTGGGTTTTAAACACCATAAATGCGTTTATCACTTGTAAAAACAACTATTACCGAAAAGTCAAAGAAGAATGTGCCTTCAAAAATGGCCCTATAACGCGCGCGTGGGTATTTATATGTCGGTTTGAATATAAGGCTGTCAGCCTTTTATTGACGACAACGATATTTCCGATTCGTCTGAGAATTTAACTTAGCATGCGCGCTGCCTTTCAAGCAGCAAAACACTGATATTTACCTATAATTGATCGATAGATAAGCTTTATGTCGCAAACAATGAACATGACATGAGCAATATTTACCATTTCACAGTTTGTTGACATTTTTTTCCGCTTTTGACAGATCCCGAAAGGGTCGAGTTATGAAAATGACGAATATTTTCTAAGGCGTAATCGGCAGGTTTGGTAAATCTTGAAATGTGTATTTTGAGTCAACTAGCGGGATATTTCGTAAATATTTTATCATTTTAAAGCCTAAATCAATTTATAATGAAAGCCCTGTAAAATATCTACCGGAAATATCCCGAAAATATCTCAGAAAATATTCACCATTTTCACAACTCGACCCCTGTGAAATGGTAAGTATTGCTCATGTTATGTTCATCTTTGCATATTTTTCATATCTTTCTATCAGTCATAGGTAAATATCATTGTTTTGCTGCTTGAAAGGCAGCGTGTCCGCTCAGTTAAATTCTCAGACGAATCGGAAATATCGTTGTCGTCAATAAAAGGCTGACAGCCTTATATTCAAACCGACATAAAACTATTGACGCGCGGGTTATAGGGTAATTTATGAACGCACATTCTTTTTTGGCTTTTCGGTAATAATTGGTTTTACAAGACTTAGTGATAAACGCATTTTTGGTGTATGAAAACCAAGACATAGCTGTTCCAGGACATGTCCCTTTAAACCCAAATCAATCAATCAATCGGTATTTGATATTACGGACCATGTTTGACGACAGTCAATCCATCAACGGTATGTAATACGTAAAATGATCGTCTGCGGAATAATTTTAGTCTTCTGTCAAGATACGCAAGCAGACGAAAATACGAAACATCGTCTGCCGACCAAACGTCTGGTTTTGTTCGATAAAATATACGAACATGTTCATGAAAACTGACATTTGAATTAGTGCTATGTCGACTTTACTCTGGTTATTCATAATCTTGAAGGCTTCAACGTGTAATCAAAACCACCACTCCCCACCCACCATCAGCAACGGCCATCCCTTTTACGCTTATTACATAATACAGTACAACCTCTCCAAAGCAACATCCTCTGGCAGAAGTCAAATTAAGCTGTTGTTGAGAGGTCGTTGCTCTAGAGAGGTTACTGTTGAAGGGGAATTGTTGCTCAAGAGGAGGTCGCTCTGTAATTGATGTATTGTACATTGTGTTAAAGTCAACTAGTAGTGAAAATTTACTTAAAGTCCCATAAGCTTATACATGTATTGGTCTTAATAGTTTCTGTTTGTTCTATAACAGAGGAATCCGGTGTGTTTTCCTCTCGTGCATACTTTATAGCAAGAAAAAATGTTTCCGAAACCACTATCGTATTTTTTTCAATATCATTGAAATAAATACTATTTATAGAACACTTGTATTCTCCCGTAGCCATGCTATGCACACGTAGTAAAGTGACGTCATGCGCCCTACATATTTCAAGTTTACAAAAGCAAAAATCACAGTGAAATGAGTGTTTTCAGACGAAAAAGGGCTTAATATTTCGTTGGTAATAATTATCTTGGGATGATATCAGCCATTAAATGTTTTTGCATATATTTTTTCTATAGCAAAAAGCTAATGGGGCTTTAAAGGTCTTATATTACTAAATCAAAAAATACTTGGGGTAATTTGATCAAAACAAACGGGGTTAATATATGTCGCCAACACATTTTTTCTTATTACATATATACCTTCCGTACCTTTGGGAGTGCGATAAGTCCCAAAATAGTTTCGTACTTCGTACTTTGACGGTTAAAACCAAAGACCTATACATTACAAAGACAAGCAAGTAGTCTAATTCTCGCAAAGTCACGCGGCAGATTGACAAAATCTCGCAAAATCAAGTTTCCTTATTCCTCATTTTCTATTCAATATACGTATATTAAAGTAAATTATATCTTGCAATAGAGCACGGCATTTCCTACAAAATGATACCTAGTTGATAAAAATTGGGGCACAAAAAAAAGTTTTATGCAAAATACAAAGGCCCCTGCATGCCCCTCATATTCTACATTTTGTCATTTTTCTGCTATACTGGTTGAATTTAAGTAATAATTTCAAAGAAATTTCTTAACAAATCATATTGAAAATATGTTCTTGCATCAGAGAAATTAGTACTTAATGACATGGTTGAACATTCATGTAATGTGTAGGTCTTTGTTAAAACTTAAGGGTATGCGATAAAAAATAAATAACAGACTCTTAAAAGCTCTATGAAGTCACCCTCATTTTAGACGACAACGATAATACAAAAATCCTTTCGCTAATGTGAGGGTATGGCAGACGACAGCCCATTAAGTATGTATTACGCAAAAATATTGCTACTTTAAAATATACATTATTTATATATGCTAAGCTATTTATCATTGCTTCCGTGCTGTAATATCTTAATAATAGTAGGTATAAAAGAAGTTTGATTAATCTGGTAGACAGATATTTAATCAGAAAAAATTGAAATTCTCTGAAATATCTCCTCCATTGGATAATAATAAGCTCATTTTTTTCTTGCTGAGAACATTGTATAGGGTCTAATTTAAGCATAAAACAAGGTGTTAATGCGCATTTTTTATGAATGATTATTTTAGGTCAGCTTTCTAAAGCCGTCACTAGCTCAGCGCGCATGAATTTTCATGCGGACCAAAGTTGTACGTTGTTTCTACACCCGTCCTGCAATTGTTAATCTAAAATTAGTTCTGGTTCCATGTTGCAGTGAATGTTTAAGTAAGTTCAGTTTCCACGAGTACTTTTAGCACTTTGATTTAGAATAAGAACTTCAAGGGGTGGAGAAAATGTACTATAGCGAACTCAGATTTAGCGATAAATCGGATACAGTGAAATAATTAATTCCATCGATTTTCATTCTCTTAATTTCAACTGAAAAAAGCTAAAGAAAATATTTAATGGAATTGCATGAAATTTTGTATTTTGACAAAGAATACAATAAGAAACATGGAAAAAATATAGTAATTAAGTTTTATGTATGAGTGATCTGCTCTTGAAATGACCTAAAGTAAGCCAAAAAGTCATTTTCAAGGGCAGATAACTCAACAAACAAACACCGCGATCCCCATTTTTTCGCTTAAAATATTTCTAATATCATATGCTTTGATCATGCAAAAAAATATCATTATACGTTTTCATTTTGCCTGTATATTTTTAATAGTAAAATTAACGCCACGGATGCGCACTAAGATGCGCAGTAGCAACTATCGGATATGTCCTTAAACAGTTCTTCCTGCTGTAAACATAGAGTCGGCCGCTTTAACTACATTTGTATGTTAGATTCGATTAATTCTATTTTGGGTACTTTAATCACATCCAGTAACATTTTGTTCTTATAAAGCCGACTAGGCATTTTAGTACCAATGTGTTTACAGCCTACCCTAACCGCACAGGCGTCGTTCTTAGACAAAAACGAAAGCACTAAACAAAGAATATGCGGCAAGCGATCTCCATGGTGTATTTTCATTAGACATAAATTGGTTTCGAATTTGAAACTTAGTCCTAATGCTGAAGTAGATTTACTTTGGTTATATCGACTGCGAAACTAGACTTAACAATATCCACTTAAGAAAAAAACTTCAACAGACATTTTATCAGCCCATTAAACAAAGGCTTTATTTCCCGCATCAAAGCTGCTGTTGGTTGAAACGACATGCGCTCAGCATTTTATAAGAGACGTTAAAGTATTGTGCGTGTTTTTAGCTCAACTATTTTTAAAGACAAAGTCGAACTATTGTGTCGTCTGTGTCAACGTCTGCGTCATGCAAATACTTTAATGTAGCTCATAACTCAGAAACTATAAGAGGTAGCAACTTCAAAACTTTCATAGGTGGATATATCTCACAGAGGCGATGAACAGACGAGCACTGGCACCGCTCGCGACCCTCTTGCTTGCTGGAGCAATATAATCCCGTACATCAATTTAGCGGAAAAAGTCTAAACCACTTAGGAGTTGAACGTTATGGACTTTAAAAGAGTTTAACATTGACATGTTCTATGAAGCAAGTCAGATTTATAACATGCCTCGGGTTGTTGCGATTTTGTGCTATTAAAACAATGGGGAAGTAATGTGACATAGTTAAAAATTATCCATGATTTAATAGTTCCTTAGTGTTTTTTTTGTCTTCGATCGTTTTATTTAAGTGTTTGACAAAAATGAAGGTTTGTTGTTGAAAACAAAACTATTAGTACAACAACAAAAAATAAATAAAACAAAAACAACAGAAAGCGTACAGAATCAGCAAAAAGCATAAAAACAACATAAAATGAAAAAAAACCTTAAAAGCATAAAAACAATAAAACAACAAACGCACACAAAGACACAACAAAAGCACAGAAAAACACATCAAAATAATAACAAAACAATTAAACATAACAACAACAACAACAACAACAACATCAACATAACAATCTACTTAAAAAACAGTAAAAAGACATAAAAAAGGTAGAAAAACACAACAACGACAAAAAAGCTTTAAAACACAAACAAAAAGCATAAAAAAGCACAGAAAAGCAGCAACGTAAGTATGAAAAAAAACAGCTCAACCACACAATTCCTTTTTTTAACATGGTTTTCAAATTGTTGTTTACTTTGTAACCGATATTATAAACACACGCCTGCAAAAGAGACATACATAAGTGTATTTGTATACTATAATATTTGTTTATTATTAAGTCGATATGAAATATAATTGAAACCAATATTTTAATGGCGTAGGTACTTTTTCTAAAAACCAAGAAATTCGATGCTAATGCTTTAGTTCGCAGAATGTTTAAATGGGTGTACAGGTTTCATATTTGAATATAAGCATTTAATGGCAACAAAATATTAGTTATATAATTATACTCTGTCAAACTTGATTCGGTTGTCACATGTTTGGTCCTCTCTAGTAGAGTACCTATATGGTCTCGGACTAGTGATCACTAGTCCCTCAAGACTGTGAGTAAGAATCCCACTAGAGATCACATACATATCATATGTCATACCAGCTTTGGTTCTATGCAAATATACACATGTTGTCCCCTCCACGTAAAGCTAGCTTACGGTAATTCGATGGTTTTATCTGTGTACACATTGGGTCCTCGTTCACTGCTGGAGCTAGCCTTTACCAATTTAACTTATATTGGCTGTTAGTTAACTAAAACATTATGGATGTTTTATTGTTTTGTTTCCCGGATAATAAGTGCAAGATAGAGCCCGCTAAACCAGTTACAAAACCGTGGTAGCTTCCCCGCAGACCGGTTCAAGGTGGTACCCTCGGGTACATGGGTTATATTGTGTTTATATTTTGTGCGGTCTTATCAGTGCTTTCTTGTTTAGCGACATTTCGGCTATGGTATGTTACTAATATGTGGATGGAATTTTACATGTCTAAAAATTCCTCATAGAAACCCTGGTCTTGTGTAACTCGCGGTTAGCTGAGTCTTTTAAAAATAAATTCAATTGAATATAATTATGACTTATTGCAAATAAATACAAGAATAATGACTTTAACATTCAGAATTCTGATTCATATAAAAGACATTTTTTTCCTATCCTAAGTCCTATCCTCGTGCTTATTAAGCCAAATTGTGTTCTATACGTTTTACAACAGTGGATAATGACGACTTGTAAATCATTTCCAATTCTTTATTCGTCTGTCTAGACTGCGGTAAGTTAGGTACGAATAAAGTGATTTAAGATTAATGTTTCAAGCATATTGGACGTGGCAAGGAGTGGTTAATATTGACTCAATTAAGCGATTAACATGACGTGGTGGCTAATCAATTATACTATGGTCAGACCAGACCAATCATACGATTGGGCGATTAATTATTCTAGCTGCGCAAAATAGTTACACGGTCCAGAGAAATATTCTATTAATATATTTTTAATATTTTGAAACAATTTGCGGTAACTAGATGGAAAAAGCTATTATTCTTGACAGGAATAACGACACTTAGTTTCGCATATTTCTGACACGTCGACTAATCTAGGAATTAAGCTTTCGGATTATTTGTTTGCAACTTCGTGTGCATTCGGACAGTACCGCATTAACCTAGGATTAATTCGGAATACTTTAAATCAATTTCAAGAATATCAGGGAAGCATAATTATGCGCCTTGGACGTCGCACCAAATCAATATTTTCTATGGCTGTACTTCGGAACACTCCGCTTAATCTTCGGACACATTCGGAATACTTCGTGCGAGCTCAGGCATATTCAGAATAAACTGAACCATACCTATAACTATTTCAATGACAATATTTTTTTTAAAACTTCCATTGCATTCGGAATACTCCGCTGAAACTTCGGTTGCTTTCGGAATACTCCGTCTGAACTCGGGTATATTAGGAAAGTAAATATTTAAGTGGTTACTATAGATATTTCGCCTGCTTAGTCTCGAATCTTCAATAGAAAACAAAACGTTTCCTTGTTTTGAAAAGTTTAACCCATGCCAAACTATATATACAATCATTATGTTATATTTATCCTAGACGATTGTATTTATATGACCGCTCTTTCTGCCAATAATGGTTTTAAAAATACATATCTATCTATATTAAATCATATATTGTGGGATTGTGAAAGTAATTGTTTTATTAAAGAAATCATAAAGTATAATTCGTTTCGAGATTACGTCATAAACTATGATATATTTACGGCTATATAAGCGCACACTTTGACATAAGTATGTCTGGTTCAGTTAGCATTAAAGAAATAATGCTAAATTGCTTTTTTTGGTTTTGCACGATGTGTTTTTATTACGAGGCACCGTGGAGTAATACTAGCAGCCGGTGCGTGAAAAGCGCTATTCCGTGAGAAAAATTGGACTCCACGGAACATAATAAGCGTCTACGATTTCAGAAAATTGAACCAATTTGTAATTTAAGTTTTACAATGTCAGATCTTTTTGCATCAATTTACACGCGAAAGGCTAATATCAATACTGCTCGAATGACCAGATTTAGACCATAAAAATAGAGCTAGCATTCGGGGGCCATGAAAACGTCGTGTTTTTCAATTACGTCTGACAATCGTTTTATGAAATTCATTACTTTGGGCATGAAAAACACTACTTTTGATGAACATAAATTAAATTAATTCCGACGACCTTTTGGTATAATCTCGTCTCTTCCAGGAAATGAACATTAGGAGAGAGGTATAAAAACACGCATTCATGGCTGTGTATAGTAAAATAACCTTTCCGTCTTCATTGTAACATCAAACGCAGTTTGATTTATTGCGTAATAGAATAATGAAAAGTACAGCGCTCAGATTGGTTAAAACTGCGAATAAGATTTATTTTTGGAAGTTTTTAGATATGCAATGAAAAAATGTATGCCATTTTCAAACTTCAAACATGAACGAACCTTTATAAAAGCTGTCCTATTGTTTACGAAGTGAGAAAGCATGCGTTTTTCATGTCAATGATTTTGAGGTAATTTGATATTAAATTATTTATCAATACTTAGTTACAAATCAACCAGTACCATAAAAATCGCTCAGTGAGGGTTCCTGCTGTTATAGGACCTCTTCATAAAGATAAAAACTTTGAACAGTTTTGCCGGTGTTTTGTTCTACAACAATTAGTTCAATAGTATGATTTGACCGCGGATGTTGTCAAATGGTTAGTGTGCTGTACTTGAAACCCATATTCATATGCAATACAACCACCTCAGAGCGGCCCTCTCTTGAACAACCACCTCTCAACAACAATAACATGATTTACCTGTCCATTAGGGTGTTGCTTTGGAGAGGTTGCACTGTTTAACTTAACTAAAATAAACAAATAACGCATTACATGAACAATAACCAACAGCGGATACACAAGATTTGTTTTGCTCTTTAATGTCTGACTCGCTTTACAAATACAAAAGACGGTCGCGAAAAAAATCGACAGTGTCATTCAACAGCGTTTTAGAGCGTTCAAACGTCACTCGATGAAAAAGTCTGCAATAAATTCAATTGTCGAAAACATTTTATGTCTCACATGATTTTTATGATACTTCGCTCTGCATAATTTTGGTTACAAGATTATAACTCTCTCGAGGCGAATCAAACATTGCTGACAAATTGTCTTAACGGAAGCGTATTCGGACCATCAGCCTTAATTTGAGGACTTCGTCGTTTCAGTTCTCCTTATATAAGCAACCAACAAAACTTCGTCGCCGGACTTGAAAAAACCGACAATGAACTCTAAACAAGTCCACAAGTAAATCTGGTAAATCCAACTAAAAGTTGGCAATTATAATTATATTAATTTTGGTAATTCTGAGATAATTTCAATATACATTGTATAAGTTGCTGATTCCTATATTTAAAAGTTGGCAATTCCAATATTGAAGTTTGCAATTTTATTATAGAAAGTTGGTAGTTGCAATGCAAAAGTTGGCAATTATAATTATATTAGTTTTGGTAATTCTGAGATAATTTCAATATATAAGTTGCTGATTCCTATATTTAAAAGTTGGCAATTCCAATATGGAAGTTTGCAATTTTATTATAGAAAGTTGGTAGTTGCAATGCAAAAGTTGGCAATTCTGATATAAAAATTTGCCCATTGCAATATCAAAGTTCGCAATTCCAACATCAACAATGGAAATTCCGATATAAAAGTTAGTACTTTCAAATGAATATAAAAGTTAGCAATGCCCAGACCACAAGAAATGTCTGTACGAAAGTTGACAATTCTGCTTTTATAGAATTTTAG
>OZ026849.1:14742638-14880138 GCA_964023205.1 Lutraria lutraria
AAAAATAAATTTCCCGTGTTTTCAAATTATTGTTTAAATGTATACTGCTACATGTAGCAGGTTTTTGCTATACCATAATACAGTACAACATACCAATCCCGACATATCTCTAATCCGAATACATTGTTCGGTCCGAACTCATCAGACATAACTCACAGTGGATGGAAATCTATACAAATGTGTTTTTACCTATGTTTGGCATTACTCATATATGTCATTATTCGTTAGAACCGAAAGCTGACAAGCTGAAAGTCAATTTAAGTGAAGCTTTCGGTACAAACACCACATTCTAAATTCTCTGCTCTTTGTTTGAACTCCTGCGTGTCAGAAATGCTTTAAACAAATTGATTCTTGAAAAAAAATCGAAAAGACGTTCATTCGACAGGCGCTAAATAACTTGATTAATTAGCGAACACAAATATTTATTTTACGTTCATTAACGTTAAAACTACGCGTTCAATAACTCTTTAATTATTGTTCATTACGACAAACCACTGTTTATAATGTACTTTGACTTTATCTGCGCCGTCGGTCTCGGCGATTTATTTCCATGCACTTTTACCCAAATCAGATTCAAGATATTTTTATTGACTGCACCGAACCTCAGCCAATCTGTATTAGACACTTTAATGTCGAAAACATGAAACCATCTTTTTGATACTGACAGATGAACCTATTATTATTTACAATAAGGAAAATGGACTGTTTAATTAACCGACCTACAAGCTTCTAAAACATTTCTTTTTAACTGAGTATACATGTATATAATATATCACACTCTACATACTGTATTTTCATTTATTTTCGTTGGGCTCAATTTTCGTGTTTTTTCCAAAAATAGCTATTTCGTGGGGGACATAAATTCGTGGATTTTGATTTTTGAAAAAAGCCACATCTCTGCATTTAAATTCGTGGGGATTTGATTTCGTGGATGAGCCGACCCACGAAATCCGCGAAATTAAATCCCCAACGAAAATTAATAATTCCACAGTAATTGTATAATACATTTTTAAAAAAAAATTCTATAATACAGTTAAAATGAGATTATTCTCACACACTTTAATTATATTACTGCAAGTAAAATTTAACAATTCTTATCTGATACCCTACATTCCTTATTAAATTAATGTACTATCCTTTTCACATGAATTATTCTTGTTACCTAACTTTTTGTTTGTTGTTCGTGCGAACACAAAGTTAATATACCATTTCCCAACAATCGCTCAGATTTCATTTTCCTGCATACCGAACAGCTTCCATTAACCTAGCTTCCGCCTAAGTATATAGTTCCATTTTCAATACAATGGCATAAGTACAAATTCAAATATTACGTGCATTCAAGTCAAAATCACATAGCTAAGCAAAATCATAAACGAGCAATACAAAAGTCAAGAAAATTCTAAACAATCCTTTACCTCGGATTTCTACTATACTTACTATCAGCACACATTTTTCAAGGAAGGATGACGTCATAATTCAAGTGCTGTATATGCTAATTTAGTCTGGTTCCTAGCTTCTATTGTAAACAATTAGAGGTCATCATTGAATTCATGGACGATGCGATGATAAATGTGAGCCAACTAGATATCTAAAAAAAGTGGTTCATCGGAACATTCTGATCGATTAATTTAATGCTTATAACGTGTAACTTTTTCTTCGAGTATGTCTTCATGTATGATATATTACATTCTGGATAAGTTATGTACTAGTATACGAAGCTAATGCATCGTAGTATTTTGGTCTGCATCAAAATTCATGCGCTAACTATTGTTCGGTTTCCAAAAACTCAGCCAAACACCTGACTCTACAAAGAAATTGACAAAATCTACAAAATTTGACTATGTATACTTTGTAGTTCCGAACAACAGCAGAACCTTTAGAGCTTTGATTATCTTAATGCGCGCTACATGACCATAAGTTGTTGATGCGCCATAAAACAGCAAAGAAGTTAAAAATGTCAACCTTTATCTGTCTACATACCTTGATTGGACTTAAGGCTTGTATGACAACATGCGATTTGTACTGTTCACATTTCGCTCAATCGTTTTAGGCCATCCTTCGGAAAGAAAAAAAGACCTACATTGACAGGTGACTTTCTATTCTGAGGTCAGTTTTCTCTAATAAAATCAACGACAGTTTTTCATAAAATGCCCTTAATTCACAGGTAGGACCTTATTTGGAGACGGCTGCAAATACGGGTTTACAAAAACTTGACCAGAAAAAATAGCAAAGGTGTATACAAAATTATATTCTTCCTAAGCTTTTCCTAAGATCACGAGTGCCAAGGACACATCTTTAAGAACATGTACAATACAACCTATCCAGAGCGGCCCTCTGTTGAGCAACAAACTCTCTTTAACAATAGCATGATTTTTGCAACTGATATGACCTCTGTAGAGCAACATACTCTCAACAAAAACCCAAATGTGCTTCTCCCGAAGGGCTTTGCTTATGAGAGGAAGTACTGAACGTATATTCCCTTTGATTGTGACATTTGAAATTTTAGGTCCAAAAAGTAAAACCAATTTTTCTGGTCTTATTGGAAAGCCATATTATTTTCTTTCGCAGATGAAAAACATCTCTTTTTGCAAATTACAAGCCAAGTTATGGGAATTTTCTATCATTATGCATGTATCAGAGGAAGCAGCCCTTGTCATTTTGTCGTAATGTCTAATTGCCATGTCCACGCAATGCTGATAGTATTTGTGAGGCTCTTAAATTTGCAGAACATAAAACATGAAGTAAAAGATCAGTACGCAGTCAGACGTTGTTTAATACATAGACAGTTGTGATTGTATGACATACAGTAAAACCTCATCGACTATCCAAAATCGACGGGACCAAAATAATCAACAATGGAAATTCCGATATGAAAGTTAATACTTTCAAATGAATATAAAAGTTAGCAATGCCCAGACCACAATAAATGCCTGTATGAAAGTTGGCAATTCTGCTATTATAGAATTTTGGTACCGATATCTAAGTTGCTAATACAATTTAAAAGAAGCGATCGGCCTTTTATTCAAGTTAGCAATTCCAATACCATAGCTGAAAATTTCAAAATTTAGAAATGACAAGTCATTACAGTTTGAATAATTCATGTAAATTACAAATACAATAAACCCTTGATTATCCGAAATCGACGGGACCGAACTATTATTTCGGATAATCCATGGTTTCGGATGACACGGTTCGGATAATCGAGTTCGTTTTACATTGACATAATTTAGGAGAAAATCGGACCGAAAATACATTTTCCACCCGGTTTTCGGATAATCCGAGTTCGGATAATCGAGGTTATAGTGTAGTTATATACAAAGTGATGATTTTTGAAACAATGATTTTAGGAAAAAGACACCAGAAGTAAGTGCACGAGAACTATTATGATTCTATACTTGCTTGTTATGTCCCTTGGGAAATATACGTAAAAAAACGTCGTCAACCGACTAAAATGCTGCACCGTGAACATTTCAATATCTCTTTTATATGGTATTGCAAATCTAGACAGTAAGGCGACGACACTTATCCTGTTGTATTACTAAACTTGGTGGAAATTTCTGGATTTTGTCATATTGAATTTTAATCAATACACATGAATACTTTTATATGCAAATTCAAAGTCTTCCACAAGCTAAAAATGGTCCATTATGTCATACCTAATGGCGGCCTATGTTCACGGGTTTGAATGCATATTTTTTGTTGACATAATTATATGGTAGGCCTAAATAAGATATGTCCAAGAATACGAGAACCGAGACGGGTTAAATGAAAATAGGGAACCAACAATTGGGCTTAACAAACATGTTAAAGCGGAATTCCATTAAGTGGCTTTCAAATATCTAGCATACACACGGGAAAAACGATCTGTAATGGCATTAAGCGAGTGGTATTCATCTTCAATGCCTGTACAAACTTTACTTTAACAAAAGTATCGTTTTAATGCCCATTAACACTAAAGGTTTATAGCGACTTAAAACTGTTTCGAGTGAGTATGTAATACTTGCATTAAGCATTTTCCTGACATAAAGCTACTTATTCAAGGCAGACCTATCCAATGTTTAGTAAAGACATCAATTCTTAGACAGACAGTGTTTGTACACCAATCAACTCGATTTGTTCGAATTTACTTCAACAAATCGTTTAGATCTTCTTTCCTATTACTTGTGCTAAGATTACAAAATGTAAGGACCACTTTACATAAATGTGATACATTTTAGAGGCTTTAATGAAACATTGAAAGAACTTTGATGATGACGACCGATATTACGCGAACTGGTATTAATGGAACGGTCGTATCGGCGGAACAATCATATAAGCGGAATGGCCAATTTAGTGGAGTGTCGCTTTTTTGGTGGGGTGGTCTTTTTTGTATTGTGATCGTATTAATGAAGTGGTCGTAATGGCAGAGCGATCATAAAACCAGAACGGTCATATTATCTATTACGAATAACGTTAAGATGATCTATTTGGACAAGGCGTCATTTTAACAAAACATTGACCTATAGTTTCGTGAATATAAAAAATGATGTCGATATCCCTCCGCGGAATGATCAATGTAAAAAGTACCGGAACTCATTTCCCGAGTATGTTGATTAAGCGGTAATTAAGCAGGAACTGCTTAACCGAAAAAAAGTAGTCCAAATAAGAACAGTTGCGAAAAAAGAATTAATCTTGAAAAAATGATAAAAAACAATCCATTGTTCACACTAATTAGATAGCGTGCGCCAAACGTATCGATGCATAATTGACACGTACACGACAATATATGTTTTCGCGATATGTTTCGTAATTATTTGCCGGTAATTCACCGGATCAAATAAATTCTCGTTTTGTCTCCAATTCCACGAGAATTGACGAGATGTGCCCACAATTTACATTAATTTCATTACAACACAGCTTGAAACACGAAGGAATGAATTATCTGTTTTTACGTATAAGACTGTCTTTGTCTATTATTGTAATTACCGTTTCTAGAATGGCTCCGAAAGACACTCATATGAATAAGACGCAGTTTTGTTTCTTGACGTGCAGTGCTACATTACATCATAGCAACTAAATGATTTGTAAACATTCAGTGAGGTTGCGTAGTGAACAGTGAACACGGGTTGGTGGAGTAATGCGCGTGTGGACTGGCCAAACAGCGTAAGAAGCCAACCAGACTTGAAACATTTTAGAATTAATGTGTACTTTACTTGTTTGACTTATAAATTTAATTGTCCATAGTTGCATATATTTTATCCATATCGTTTTTGACTAAAATGTTTGTATTCATTACATATTGTTTTAACCATGTCTTAATCGTGATTGTACAGCACTTTTGAACGTGTAATTACATGAAAAGGGGCTATATAAATATGGTATAATAAATAAAATAAATTTGTGACACAGGTGTAGGCCGACCTCCCTGTTCCTGTCTGACCGTGTGCCGTTACCATGACACCATCATTGTTCAGTAATTTTCTTTCAAACAGCCCGGATTCAAACATCTAACATCATTTTTACACTTATACATTATACAGTTCGCCTGAATTCTGTGAAAGTGTAAAAATGTGTAAGATGTTTATGTAAAACAATATATAATGGATAATTGCAAGAACTTGGGTCATAAAATGACTAGTTTAGGTACTAGCCGCAAAAACCATAGCTATGAATAATAAATCACTTCCACCCAATAATTGTAAAACAAATTTCAAAGAGTTTCCGATCTTTAATGGAAACTAATATTTTTGTTTGTGATTTCATTTTTAATTGGATGAATTTTTGGCTGAAACTTTCTTCGTCAGCTTTTTTCTTTACAAGCTTCTAATTTATCATCATTTTGTCTTGATTCTAGATGCACCAAGTTGTAGGGTATGCCCCTTTAAAGTCCCATAAGCATACTTTATAGCTAGAAAAAGTGTTTTCAAAACCAATATCGTACTTTTTTCAATATCATTGAAATAAATACTATTTATAGAACAGCTGTGTTTTACCGCTGTAAAGTTATGCACACGTCGAAAGGTGACGTCACGCGCTCTACATATATTTCAAGTTTACCACAGTGAAATGAGTGTTTTTAGAAGAAAAAGTGCTCGTTTCGTTAGTAATAATTATCTTGGGATAATATCAGCAATCGTTCGTTTGTTGCCCATGTTTGTCTATAGCATTAAGCTAATGGGACTTTAAACCTTCTCGTAAGCTTATGCAAAATGTATTCACAGCGCAAAGAGCGCGTACATGCATAATCAAGACAAAGTACGCATGGCGCGTGACTGGTTTGATATGAAATGCGCATGCGTGATTGAAATAATACACGGCAAACCGTAAGGATTACGCCTGGTCTCCGAACAATTAACTTGCTCTGTTTTCTCAATAACCGTCAATGGTTCTTGATCTATTGAAACACGAACGCATTGTCAGACGAGAAATCCCGGGGGTCCAGCTCATGAGAACATCTTATTGGATAGCTTATTGCCTTCTTGCCTGACTATGCCACATTGTGTCAAATTTCTATGCTACAATGTATACGATTGCAATGTCCCCTGATGGTCAAAGAAGCACATTTTCAATTGGTTTCTTTGATTTGTTTCATCTTATGATAATCTCAAACTATGAACTACACAGATTGTTTAATACAAATACGATCTCTTGACAGTTGCGACATCGTATTTTTCTGTCACTTCAATTAGAGGAAGCTTAAAGATATTGTTGCCCGGTTACTCGATCGAGTGGTATCAATTTTCGGAGAACTTCGGTCAAATTTATAGATATTTTCGAAATAAACAATACGCTACACCGCTAAAACTATACAAAAGATGATTCATTCAAAATTTGTATTCGTATTTTCAATTACCTCCCTTGGTCAACATTTGCTTTCGATTTTTTTGTTAAAAATTTAGTGAAAAATGGAAGATTATTACATACGCATATCCGAAGCGGTAAACATTTGATAGAAGCTGTCGTTTACTTATTTACTTATGTTGTCCAAAAGTTTGTCACTTTCTTAGCCTTAGAGAGAGAGAGAGAGAGAGAGAGAGAGAGAGAGAGAGTCGCCGAAGGTAATGCGCGATAGGACCGTTTGAGCCTTAACCAGTCCCTGTAAATCAGCATAGTCCTCAGAGATTGTCTAAATATATGATGTGATGGCGAATGTCGACTTTAATTACTCACCAGTGTAGTGGTATGGTAATGTATTCCGTCAGTTTTGGTAGAGCACGGAAATGGTTAGTATGTATATGGTTTCAAATAAGAGTTCCTGTCCGGAATGTAACGAATTTGATGAACAAATTGGACTTTTGTCTTAACCAACAGGAAATGTTAACTCGTTACGGTCGATATGGATTTTAGCAATTACAGTGTATATGTACTATCACCAGACTTTCTGTCAGTATACCGATAAAACGGTTGTTCGTAAAGTTGTATTTCAAGCGCCAGGCTAAAAAAAAGGGCTGTCACAATTTAATTTATCAATTACAAACATACAAAGGAACAGAAAAACGAACACAAAAAGGCACCAACAGACAAAAAAGAAACAAACAAACAAACAAAAAAAACAAATAAGCAACCAAACAAATAGAAAAACAGACACAAAGACAACCAAACAACATCCAAAAACAAAAAGACAAACAAACACATATACAACCAAACAAATAGACAACCAAACAAACAGACCACCAAACAAATAGACAAACAAACCCATAGACAAACAAACAAATAGACAATCAAACACATAAACCACCAAACAAATAGACAAACAAACACATAGACAAACAAACAAATAGACAACGAAACAAATAGACAAACAAACAAATAAATAGACAAACAATCACATAGGCGAACAAACAAATAAATAGACAAACAATCACATAGACAAACAAACAAATAGACAAACAAACAAATAAATAGACAAACAATCAACTTAGAAACAAAGTAACACCGACAAAAGTGTCAACATTACGTAAGCTTTCAGCAGGTACAGCAAAGTCTCACTCAGCGACCTCTTCAACATAACAACACACTCGTTATAACGACGACTAACTTTAGGGACAGGTCTTCAGCATTTCATTAACACTATATAAATATCACATCACACATATGGTGATAGAACGTAATGTTCACCCGAGACAAGTAATGTCGACCGAGGCGTTTTCTTATTATACCGAACAAAACAATAATCAAGAAAGACACTAAAAGCAACAAACATGTTAACAAATATAACGAAAACTGTAATTGAAATAGAAACGAAGCTTCTTTCTGACACCATAGTTACTTTTGCCTTGGTTTTCCGATAATGGATTATCCGAAATTTAGACCCATCCGAAATTGAAAAAAAACCGGTCCCGATTTTTCACGGTCATTACTTATTCAAACACATCTAGATTTGCCATACCACGGTTTTTCCGAAACCATGGATTTTCGAACTAACATTTCGGGCCGTCCTTTTAGGATAATTCATGTTCTACTGTAATACGTTTTATAACTTTAATATAAAAAAGGCTGGTTCAATTTATGTGAAGATGTCCACATCAGACATGTGTCCAATATTTGTATTTCAAGTACAAAATGTATACGTTATGTTTCTGGGACATTATGTATCATTTTGATATAGTTCTGTCTAACACTACAATTATTTATTTACTCCAGTACCAGACTTCAACCTATCAACAGTTAACGTCATTCGCCATATGGTGTAACTACGGAGTTACAGACGTTATGTTGGTTGCTAGGGAGTTATTTTGTCATAAAATATGATTTTTTTCTTGTTTTATTCTTGTAAGTAAACATTAGTTATTGATAAAGGTTAAAGATCGCTCAGTACAAGCATATACAGAAGAAAAAATAATCTTTTTGTTTGTATAAGTATTAGATATTGTGTATGTATCAAACGCCGTTTTGAGATGCAAATTTCCCAGAAGTAAGCGATCACCACGAGTGATACAGAAAAGGAAAAAAATATTCAATTTCTTTATAAATCTTTTTTTTTTGTGGGGGCATCCGTGGTCGAGCAGTTAAGGTCTCGGGTCACCTATCACAAGCCCCTCACTAGCCCTGGTGTGGGTTCAAGCCAGTCCCACCCGTAACCAGAAAAGAATCTCATTTGAGAAATCTGGTTCTACTAAAGTGTACGTCTGCGGTATTCCTCTACGATTTAAGCTGTAAACGTTGCCGAGTCAAATCACACTGAGTGCGACATTACAATATGCTAGGTTGCTGGGCTGCCAACTTCACGGACATTTTAAAAATACAAATTATTTGCACCAATAAATTCTGTCTTATTGTTCATACAACGCATATGCGTATTTCATCCGAATATTTAAAAAAAAGACAAAATCTTTCATGAAGTTTATTATTGTTTCCCCTAATTATATAACATGCATGGTCATACATTCCCCCCACGTCAGACCGGGACGCATTAATGTGTGTCGTATTGCGTGTTAATCACTGCGTTGTACTGGAGATAACTTAATATAACCCGGAATAGCATGTTTCCTGAACCGGTGTATCTTATTCTGATGTACTGTCTCTTAAAACAAAGTTGTAATGAACTTCTGGGATCCCGGGTGATTGCTTCATTTTGTCTACATTTCCTTAAATCCATAACAATGGCATCAAATAAGGTGGTTTTGTTCGAGGAAAGATTATACACTTCACTTCATCCGTACTACGCTATATCCGAAATAGCTATAATCGTGTTTTATTGTATTTTCATTTTCTATTGCGAATAATGCTTCACTGTATCGCATAGATAACTTTATCGGAGTTCAATATAACTGTGTTTTACCATACATTCCTGATTTATTATGCTTAATTTTGCAAAATCTGGAAACTATTCAAACTGTTGTGAAAAAGATCAATTTGAATGTTTTGTACATCACTGGCTCCCGTCCCATGCGCAGTGCACCAAAGGTACAGACAGCGTCAACGGGGACCAGTTTAAGACTTTTACTATTATGAGTTTCTGATGCCAACACGGTATTGTCGCCGTTTAGAAAATGTTCAAGAATTATCTTATATGATCATGAGTTGCTCCCCTTTAAAATGAATTCTGAAGCATTTCTTTGGTGAAAATTTAGAGTTACGGCCCTTTAAATTCAAATATCAACGAAATCTGAACTTAATGATTTCATTTGATGCTTAACGAAAATATAAATTGAACGTTTGTTTTGTTTTTATGCTCGCCCATATGACCTTGTCCCGGCGGCGAGGCTGAACTAACTCAGTTGCCTGTTTTATCATGATTAATTTCTCCTGTCTGTCTAGAGTTGTGGCCCTTGAACATAAGATACCTGTACTTCAGAATCCCCACTACGTATATTTGAGTCAAAAAATAGTTTGCTAAAGTCACGAATCGACTTTGATGTTTTAACATCGTGAATTTCGGTTATAACTTTTTGTTCGCACCAAATAATGTCACTATAATCTTCAAACAATAATTCAGATCATCTGATAGTCTTTTTATCAGATTTTTTATTCTATTAACAATACATCTCGAAATTTTCGCTATCTTGGCTCTGGTGTAACCGTTATCTAAATTAAAATCAGTCGTTGGGTTAAAAATCTAATACCTCGGCTCTCAAACATCACGGTATTAAATAAGGCCGGAACAAAATTAATACTGTGGAATCATTAATTTTCGTTGGGGATTTAATTTCGTGGATTTCGTGGGTCGACTCATCCACGAAATCAAATCCCCACGAATTCAAATGCGGAGATAAGGCATTTCTTTTCAAAAATCAAAATCCACGAATTTATGTCCCCACGAAATAGCCATTTTAGTAAAAACCACGAAAATTGAACCCAACGAAAATTAATGATTCCACAGTAATTTGAACTTTTTCTACGTCTCAAAAGTCGTCGGTTATATTGACCACTATAATTCCTTCATTCTACTAAACACTCGTTTGCTCGAGCAGTTAGTGACGCAACAGCATCAAGAGTCATTAAACGTTTATTTCTTGCTTAAACGATGGAGTAAGAACGTCCCCGTGCTGCACTTGAGCTGGTCGTACAGTGGGTTCTTAGTTGGCGATTCAGAATCAAACCGTCACATGCAACTCAGCACTAGTTTAGACACAATGGCCACACGACCACGAACGCCCCAAGGGTCACATTTCGCTCTGATAGATATTTTAATCGATTTTTACCATGAAATTCAAAAGCAACAAATTAAGAAAACACAAAATCATTAACTTGACTTGCAACAGAAATAAATTAAATCTAATCTCGTCGTGTGGTACAATAAAATAAATCTTAAATTATTTTGTTCCACACCTCTATCATTAATATCGCTCAAAATGTGTAAAAACTTCAAGTCATTTTTAGATTCTTTTAAATATCAAAGATAGCAATGCACTTTAAAATGCTAAAGAAATTATCAGGGTCTAATTTAAAAGCAAAAATTGAAAATCTGTTAATCAAGATATAGCGCATAAAGCTCTATTCGGACAATTAAGGCAGGTCGGTCGGGATATTGTTTGTTTTCGGGAAGGTGTCTCAGCTCAGTTTTTACCAATATTTTTTGCATTACATATTTCTTGTATCTCTTTAAACCGTATGGAAAGGTTGAAAAAGTAAGAATAAGGGAATTTCCATTCCTCCGGCAAAGAAAATGTCTACGGTCGCGGGGAAAAATCATGTTAGGCCGAGTAACCAGATACAAGCATTAAATACGCCCAAAAAATAAAAAGAGACAAAAAACTGGTTTTGATACAGTGGTGGTCTCTATATCAAGTTGTAAATTTAAGGGCCGATCCGAAATTAAGCCGACGTTTTGATGCGGTGGGCATTTGTCATGAAATTGTCATGATGTATGCTAAATGAAGTTCAGCTGATTTCGTTCACTTTGCTCGGCAACGGTAACATCTATATATTTGAATACACAAGGGTTGTCACAAAAACACTTTCCATTTTAGTATCATTTTTGTCGGACATTTCTGTGTTCCGATTTACTTTTCACACCATTTCTTTCATTCACTAGATGAGTTTTTGTAACACAATGCCCCCCTCCTCGAGATGACCTTGACCTTTGATCTACTGACCTGAAAATGCACAGGTCCTATAGAGGTAGTCATGAGGAAGTTTGATGAATGTAGGTGCAAGCGTTGTGATTTTATAGGCAAGGTTAAAGTTTGGTACAAACAACACACAAACAGACAGAGACCTATTCTGAAAATAGAGAAAATAAAGAATCCGTTTAAACCCGGACAGGTCCGAAAAGGTCCGGAAATGCCCGGAATGGTCCGGATAAGAGAAGTTTCACTGTACTTAATAAGTATATTCATTGCGACGTCTATTGAACTTTCTATTATTTTTGTTAGTCTTTGCTGTGAATGAAAAACACATTATACTGAGTCGTACTTTCGTGTTAAATGTTTTAATTCGAACCTGATGCTAATACGTACATAAATGCGTCTGGAATTCTTCAATAAACCGTATTTGACCGTAAGTTTACACCACAATTGAGCTATAGAAGAAGTCAGTGCCCTGTCGAAGTGCCACGTGTCGTATTTTGTTCTTGTCTTTTTTTAATATCGGTTACACGTATATCTTACCGGGACCAGATTCCAAATTCATAATTCTGTTTTTATTTGCGAGACTAGATTTCAGAATTATGGTTTCATTTTTCAAATCTAGAAATTCTTGTCATATCATTTATGGTATTATAACGTAAAATATGGGTTTACCAAAAATTTGCATGAATAGCGAGAATATACCATGTCAGAAAATGTTTTATCAGACAAACTACTACTAATGGATGAACTGAGATATAGGCGTTCCCTATAGGAGGTCACTTAGAAAGATTTTACTGTGTAAAAAATTTGTATTAGATTCTAAGCACGTCACTTTTGACGTCAGACGGTGGTCTTATGACGTCACTAAGTCGGTTTTCCGCTAACTAATTGACCGTCTCTAATTTTGGCTCGTATGTGGACAAGAAAAAGTTGCGCTATTGAGATCACTGCGCAGTCTGCGTCGTGCAAAAACTTTAATGTAGCTCATAACTCAGAAACTATAAGAGATAGTAACGTGAAACTTCATAGGTAGATAGATCTCACTGGGGTGGTGAAGAGACGTGCGTTGGCATCGCTTACGGAGCTCTTGTTTTACCTCCAATACAACTGTTTCGGCTTCTGTTATTTTTTTCTTGCAGTGTTTTCTATGCTTAATTTATTAGAATATATCTCCAAACTAGAATGATAGCATTTGAAAAAAAGTTTTGCAGACCCACAAACCATGAAGTTTTTGGGGTATTAACGGAAACCCATAATTCATCTGATTGATTAAATCTCTTCATCTGATTGATTAAATCTCTTTTGGTTCTGTTTTGAAAAATAAATATTCAAAAATAGGATGAACATCATTTTCGATATTGTGTCAATTAACTTAATATGCATTCTTGATTTCACTCAGTTTATTTTCTGAAAATAAAAAAATATGTAAAATTTGGTAGAATATTTAGTGGAGTGTGACCTATCGTGACACTGAAACATGGAAACACACCATTAAATGTTTTTCTACTAAAAGCATAATTACCGTCTTTTCGGCAGTTTCTGAATGTTATTGTATTATATAAATCATATAATATTTTTATGGTACAATATACAAAAATGTATTCCAATAATGTGTTTGATAAAGCGCACATCAATTAGATACAAAGTGCATTGTATTTTCAGTGAGGTTGCTTCAAGATTAATGATATTTTCGGCTTTGGCTTCTCTTCGGAGATCAGCCATTTACGGGAGGAAATGAAAAACATTTGTGTGTTTCTTGTTTATAACACCGCATGTGAAATAGCACTTTGTCAACAAAGGATAATTCTGAGTTTTTGTAGCGATTGTTGTTATATAGCTAGCGTTTCGTCGAATCTTCGGTTTTTTTTTCATGTTTGCAGATCACAGTTCGGTCGAAAACATTCGTTTTTTCCCGAGAGGTATCTCGTACTGATTGTGTTATCGTGAATTTTCTCACATTTTGTATTATAATGGCCGAAAGAAATAATTGAAAACAGAACATTGCTATAGTCAAACGTGTGTTATAGCGGCCACCTCTGAATAAAGGCCGTCCAGGGAGTGTTTGTGGTAGACACCTCTGAAGAAAGTTCACCCTAACAATGAAGACTATTTTATAAAAACCGTCATTGCTTATTTAGAATAATATGAACTCCGGATAAAGACCACCTGTCACTACAGACCACATGATGCATTCTTAAGGATGGCCTTTTTACACAGGGTTGACTGTATTTGCGGTGTGAAATATGGTTTTTATTTTGTGTAATTTTGGCATCATTTCATTTGTGTTAAGATTCGCGAATTATGTTTTTTTTAAACATCTCACAAATTTTATACCGGGCACCATAAAGAACCAGCACAAACTATTCGAAAGAAGAGTAGGGATACAAAAATGTACCTATAACTTTCCGTATCTTCTCCCTCCTCTCTCTGTGGCGGCTCTGAAATGACCATTGCTGTCGAATAGACCTTTAAGCAACAAATAAATAAATTGAAAATGCCATTTATAATACACCAATTTCTTTCACTTCGAAAGTTCATGTTCGATTTCTAGTAGGAAACGGACAGGCCACATTTGGGTCTGGGTCTCCTGTAGTGACCCCGATAATATGCCAGCGAAGAATCTCTTAATTATCGTTGAAATGTTCAATTTCTTATGTTTAAAAGTGTCATGTTGTGTGAAGGTTGAGCGACCGCTGTTCACGAGGTAGACTTCATAGCATGCGGTCGATATATCTGGTATGAGTGTATTCACACTAAGAAAAAAAAACACACACAAAATAAAATCCAGAAAAAATCAGCGAACCGATCTATCTTAGATATACGTCGAATAAATTGTAAATACAATGTTTTATTGAGATAATATAGTTTACGAAAGCGAAAGACATACTTCTGCGAGAATGTATTCGTTTCTTGCATTAAAATACTCTTCGTTTGCCGAATACAATTCCAATGTTTACTAAAACAACAAAGTATAATATATTTTCAGACATGAACTGTTTACTTAGTCGAATAAAACCCCAACTAATTATATCAGGCCTTCACAACCATGAAAAACTATTTGATGTTCGCCATTTACTAACAAAATAGGACGACAGAATTGTCAATAATTGAATGCTGTTGTCTAAATAACAGCTCGTATCTGGACTTTTTGATTATTTAAACAAAACATTAATTTAATATTTACGCCAAATATTGAATATTTGAGGGAATTATTGAGTATTTGAGCAAACTATTGAGTATTTGAGCGAAATATGGAATATTTGAGTAAATCACTAAATATTAAAGCAAAATATTGAATAATTGAACACATTATTCAATATTTGAGCGAATTATTGAATATTAAAGCAAGATATTGCTTATTTGAGCGAATTATAAAATGATTTATAGGAAACCAAAGCCGAGCAATAAATCTTAGACCATCAGTTACATTGACAATTATTAACAGATAGGACATCAACTCTTGCATTAAAAAAACAACACGCCCGAGTGTTCCAAATGTCATCACAAGTGCATGACGACGTCACGAACTGCTTCATAGGTCGATAAACTATTGGAACAGTTATGTAATTTCCTGAATCAATTTAATTTGTTGTTTGCTTTTCTGTGCAAAATTATTCTGCGTATTATCTTAATTTCTATGAAATAGGAGCCGTAAGACAATAACATGGAGGCGGCTTTGTTTAATAGCCGGTGCACAACTTTTCTTCGTCTTGGTATAATTAGATAAAATAATAAATAGACCATTTTTTGTCAATTTCCTGCAGAATAATGTAGCCCAGAAACAGCACGGGTCGGTTATTGAGATATACATGTTTCTAATCCATCACACGAGTGACACAATTTTCTTTACAGTTCCAGCGATCACTCAAATTGAGTTCAAAGCTGGGCCTAATCTTCCGGAACACACTCGAGCGCATAATCAGAACATTAAATCAACGTTTGTAGGTTGATTCTGTTACAGTACATGATTTTCCTTTGTGAATGTAAATTTATTCTGATGTATATACCGCAACCGTGGCCCAGTGGTTAGGGTGTCCAGCTTCGGAGCCGGATATCGAAGTTTCGAACCCTAGTGGAGACATGGTTAGAACTGAAACGGTCGGTTGGTGAGCCGCCAGCTAGTTAAATAATTCCATGGTTACCGTAGGCCCATCTCAGCCAGGCACCCGACAACAGCAGAAGGGATTCGGGAGGTACTGTGCGAATTTAAGATAGGTGTCTCATAAGCCAACTTGACTGGCCCTTTCAATAGGGGTGACACTTTAATAAACAAAACCTTTACCTTTGCTTTTTTGACTTGGTAATGAGGCCACTGCAAAATAAAAACCATTACTCGATTTAGTACCAAAGGTTTTTTTTTTAATTTTGAAATATTATTATCGTAAACTATTTTTTTTGCTAAGCTTATTCCAAATCTAAAAACAGAGACCACAAAAAACACAAATCATACAAAAATGTTTCCATGTGCACTTTTAAGGATACTAGTTCAGTCGGTCACAGCACGTATAAGCGTATTGCCCGCGAAATCCTACGTGCATTTATGCGTTTGAGCCCCTTTTTATTGGACACACTAAATGAACTAACATACTAACATTACAGTACAATCTCTCCAGAGCGGCCCTCTCTTGAGCAACAACCTCCTTTCAACAACAGCATATTTTGTTCCAATGGCACGTTTTTAACTACATGTATTAATTCAACCTCTCTAGAGCAACAACCTCTCAACAGTAACATACTTTAGCTTCTCCCAAAGGGTGTCGCTTTGGACAGGTTGACATGTACCATCATATTTGTCCGGATTTAAGAGGTTTCCGTTTTAGAGAGGTACAAATTAAAGGTACTGGAGTAGAACATCTTGATGAGTATGACCCAGATAAGAAGGGCCAGGGTCTGGGACCCTATTTGAGAAGTCCAGGTATTAGGGGTTCCCAAGAAGAGAGTTCTGGGTAAGTTGATCTAGATTTGAGAGGTTTAGCATGGGTTGAATATTAGAGTGGTCCACTTTGGAGGAGTCCAAATCTGGGTTCAAATTAGAGGGGCCCAGATATAAAGGGTTTCCAACAAGAGGATTCTGGGTAAGTTGGTCTGTAATTGAGAGGTTTAGAATGGGTTTATAATTAGAGAGGTCCGAATTAAATTGGTCCGGATCATAGAGGGTTGCACAGGTATTTTTTTTATTCTTAAATGGATGGCCATTTTCCTGATTAATCTGCGAGTTGCAATTTGCTCTTAGAAATAATTTTGTTTTCAGAAAAAAGTCGGACGCGAACAGGCAAACTGCTAATGAGTCGATTCTTTTTAATGTTTCACCGAAACGACAAATTTGCCACAATGGGCAAAAAGCTGCAGGCCCTCTCCAAGAAGATAGAATTGAATATTTACACGCATTCTTTGACAGAAATTTTGCATTTATTTTTTGCTTTTGATAAATTTCGCTCATCTAATCAATAGCGTGTCTGTATGTCCTTAATATAAAAGCAATTTTCAAAATTGGAATAAAACAAAGAGATGTATATAATTAATATATCTTAAGTAACTTTATTGCGTTTTCTTCTTCAACATTTTCTTTCGAAATAACAAAAACATTTAGACCGTACGTGAGAGTTGTCAATGAATGCATTTCTCTGTGACTTTTTTTTATCTATTTACGAAATAAGATTTGTTTTCATTTAAAGAAATGATGCGAACTGTCAAGTTCGATATTTCTTACTTTATACAATGTTTTACCTCGTGATATCTAGAAGAGAGTGCGACTTCTAAAGAAATATATGACAATGAAATTCCAGGTTTTATAGTCAGAACATTTCTAAAAATCTCCTTATTTCCGACAAATATTATACAGATATACATGTACGCCAAATTTAACACAATACAAAATGTATACAAATGCAATGCGTTTCCGTAGCAAAAATAATACAATTTTCTAGTTCGCCTTACAGTGAAACAAGAACATAGACACAATAATCGAAAGCATAGCTTTACATACAAGTCATTATTAACTATACGATCATATATAGCATGGCCAATTGATATTCAATTACTGTTCATAAAAATGTCGTACATTATGGGTTTTTAGCTTTTTTCCAGAAGTTTGATTAAGGATATAAATTTTAGTGACAAATAGCACGGCATTGAAATTAATATTTTCCTTTCTCCTTTGTTCCACGCCAATATGTTCAAATAGTCCTTTATTCCAACTAAAATTCGTACATGTAACTATTACATCTCATAGCATTTCTGCCTCGTTTGATTTTATTTTTAGGGTTGGCAATATGCACCGTCACCCTGTAATGTTAGTATATATGATCGAAGCAATGCACTTGTATGTGTATTAAGTTTTAATTTCTATTCTCATCTGCTCTGCACCGCACTGCTCTGTTTTGCTCAGCTCTACACTGCTCTTCTCTGCTTTGCACCGCACTGCTCTGTTCTGTTCAGCTCTGCACCGCACTGCTCTGTTCTGTTCAGCTCTGCACCGCACCGCTCTGTTCAGCCCAGCTCTGCACCGCACTGCTCAGCCCAGCTCAGCACCGCACTGCTCTGTTCTGCCCAGCTCTGCACCGCACTGCTCTGTTAGGCTCAGCTCTGCACCGCACTGCCCTGTTCTGCTCAGCTCTGCACCGCTCTACTCTGTTCTGCCCAGCTCTGCATCGCACTGCTCTGTTCTGTCCAGCTATACACTGTTCTTCTCAGCTCTGCACTGCTATATTTTGCTCAGATCTACACTACTCTGTTCTAATCAGTTCTGCACTGCTCTTCTTTGGTCTACACTACCTTGCTTTGCTCTGGGTTCGATTCCCAGTCGCGACAGTTCACACCCTTCCATGAACATTTGATATCCATGTAGATTTTCCACAACATGTGGAGCAGTTTGCCCTTTCCTTGTGAATAAGTAGGTTAGGACTGGTAAGAATGCAGTCCAGTGTTAGGTGAATCGTCCGCCGTATATAAATGAAAAATCGTTGAAACAACGGCGTTAGACTCATATAAAGAAACTTGTCTGATCTGTCACAACGGGTCACACGATTATTCAGTACTTCTTAATTTAACGCCCACGCATTAATGGGTCTGTCTTCTACTGAAAATGTTGATGTTTTTGTCAAACTTGATACGGAACCACCTCAGTACTCCGACCGTTTCTTATCCGGATATGGTATGTATATCAAGGTCTCAAATTACATAAATATAATCACAGCCCTGGTCGATATATCAGGACTGGCATTATACTAGTATAAGCTGAAGAAATTAATCTAACCCAAATAGCCAAATATAAAGAACTATTACTTTGGAATCTATCCAGAAACAATTTGTTCTAGATTCGCTGGACCATATGTATACATATACATGATAGTCCAAATGGGGAATGAGTGTTCACTTGGCAGACGTTGCATTATGGAAATATCACGTAATCCGAAAAAAACGGCATAAATATTCCTGCTTCATATTTCTGAGTTATAAAGCCTATTTGTATACTAATGTAATGTATTCCACTCGAGTAATGTGATATTATTTCTTAATCGATTGTTTTGTTAAACTTTTTTTTGTTGGTTATAGCCTGAGCATTTATTCCTTAGCTACAAGAATATTTTTGGAAACAGGAAGATATTTCGGCTTTCTATGGCCGTCGCTAGAACTCGCTCGGCGAGCTTGACTTTTGATGCAATGTAACGTATTGTGTTTTTCTACATCCGCCATGCAATTATTTAACTAGTCCCCGTTCCTTTCAGCAGTGTAAGTCAGTGTAGGTTCATTTTCAAGGGATATACAAAATGCGGCCTTTATTTACACACGGCCTTTATTTACACATGGCCTTTATTTACACATGGCCTTTATTCTGGGGTTGATTTTGTTCTAAATAAACAATGATGGTTTTTATATTAGCCTTTATTCATTTGTCGGTATTTATTTCTGAGATGGCCATTAACACAGGCTTGACTGTGCATTGAAATCAACGGGCCTTTCCTTAGAATTATAAAAGTTGAGAATTGATATTATTTACTTCATAAAACACATTATTTAGTTACTATAGCTGATGACTTTAAAGTTCGGACTCAGTATGAATTTTCAATGTTTCTGATTGGCTGCTATACATCACGTTGATTTAGTTGACTAATGGCGATGCTTCATTTTTTAACTGGTTTCAAACTCTTACGTAGTCAAAGTGATTCTTGCTTCAAATATTAAGTTATTTGGATTCAATCGGAACTCACCGCGGTTTGTCTAAATAAAAGTGCCTCGGATATATTAGGCAGCTGGCTGCCATTTTGTTGTTGTTGTTCACGGGCTATTTTCCATCATGGTTGACCCTAGGAATCCAACGATGGAAACAGCCTGCTTCTCTTTCAATGGAAAGTCGATGTCCATTTTATCAATCGCGAGCGAGAAACACGGTTGAAAGTCTGAAATTCTGAGTAAACGAGTGTTAAACATGTAGTCACCGGAAATCAAATAACCAAGAAACTTGACGTTAAGTAGCGACTTGCACGAGATTTTTATTCTATTTCAAAAAGAGTAAACACCAATGTTTGATGATTAACTGACAAAAATTTGCAACTATATCGCGAAAATATGTGATATTCATCATATCGCGAAAATGTATGACACTCTTAACCAGAAATATTGCACTTTTGAAGTTATTGTTAGTACGGAGTGATCCAACAAACATGCTTATACGCAGATACTTAGCAATGTTATTTTTACGCCAGTGTTCAAATATTTGCATTGGCATTGAGAAGTTTGCAAGACTCAAATTTGATTCTCATAAATGTGTTGTTCTTACGACAACGACACCGAGTGAAAACAACAACAACAACAAAAATACCAATACTCTTAATAAAAGATTTGTCTATTTCTGATCATTCGCTCTCGTTAGCTTTAATGGCCTGTTTGGCCTCTGAAACGAATTCAAGCAAACTGTTTGAAAAAAAAACACGTGGAAATGTTAGCAAACTTTAACTCCATTTGGCTTCAAGTTTGCTCAATTAAATTCTTTTTATCCGAAAAATCGAGTAAAACAGTCAATTTTCACATTGGCTTTTTTGTAAAAATCTGTCAAAGTTTCCCACAAACTTAAGTAATTGTTCAAGAAAAACAAAATAGAGGGTTCATTACACTAGACGCATTAAAAAGGCATTCGTTTGTGGTTTTAGGGATTTTAGTAGAAATTATCACATTTGTCAAGCATGTAAATTGCCTGACAACTAGTATCGACTTGCGGACACATAAACCCAAGGCAAATAGAGATGCGACGATCGTGTTTTGCATATTTTTCGCATCAAGCGTTTAAAATGGTTGCCCCGTGTCGCTGCTGTTTGTATTATTCAGAGAATACTCGAATGACACAAAGAAAGGGAAAGGTTTAATGACCGTCTTATGTAGATTCCTGTTTTAGTTAACGAACCATTTGAATGCAAGAACAATGCATTCTTTATTCTAATTCTTCTTGTATTGCTAAGGATGCAACCTATACGCACTCTTGGACAGAATGAGTTTGTGTGAAGGTGTGCCCCCATGCGGCTGTGTTTGTGACAGCTACGTGCCTAAAAAAGCTCTTCGTTGCATGTTCATAGCATATGATAATAGAAACAGTTTAAGTGATAGAAATAGCGGTCGCGGTGCTTGTTTTTTTCAGTTATCTACCCTTGAATATGACTTTTTCGTTTATTTTAGGTAAATAAATACATGGGCAGATAATTCACAATGAAGGAAAACAAGGCCTTTTTATTTTCCTTTCTATGTAGCGTTCTTTTTATGTAATCGCCCAAAATATCAAGAATTGGTAATGCGTGTTTTTGTGTGATTTTTCTTCTCAATCCTTATCCAATGCCAATGTACAAGTTTTGTATTTAATATTGATATATGAGTGATTTACCCTTTAAATGACCTAAAATAAGCCAACAAGACACTTTCAAGGGCAGATAACTAAAAAACGAGTCACGCGACCCTTTATCATAAAAATATTCTCTCTATACGTTTTTATTTTATCTATATGTCTATGTATAAAATTGTGGAAACTGTAGGATATGCCCGTAAGGTTTCTATAAAAGTTCTTTTCTACTAACTTACATGATGTCAAATTCTAGACGAAATCGAAATGTTGAAATAAGTTTTACCTAAAATCTATTTGAGCTAAGAAATTGATCAAGATATTTTGGATCAAGTATTCCAACTTTCTTAGCCAAGTCTTCGAGGAAAATGCCAACTGCCAAGCCGTATAACACACCATGTTGTACAATCCATTAAGTCTGGAGACAGGCGGTCACTGGTCTATGAATGCTATTCATAAATATCATGAAGGATTCATATTGTACATTCGTCCTAAATATAATTAATTTTGAACATTCGCCATTACCAATACGTGCACGTTTTCATAAAGTCCCTAATTTAAAGAGAATTCCGTCGGTTACGTTCATGTTTAAGTACGAATCACCGTTTATGACAAAAACGACAAGCGATTTTTTTTCCAGAAATTCTGAGAATTACTTTACCAATCCAATTACAATTCAGAGATAGTTCGAGTGTTCCAAACTAGGAAATAATTAGGGGATTCCTAGTGTCATAGCACTTGACGATAGCATTTTGTCGTTATTACAGGATTGTGTTAATTTAGCGAGAATGTATTTGTTGGCAGCAGACGGAATATTGTGTCAAGAAGGATAATTACAGAGTTTTTTGTTTGATTCAAGACGTATTTTGTCATTTTGTTTCTTCTGTTTTATTATCGAAGCAAATTAATGAAAAGCGGAGCTGTTTTAGAAAAGAAAAGCAACTAATGTGATTTTTTTTCAGATTTTGTTTAATGTTGACAAAACTTTTGTTGTTCAATCATTTATAATTAAGCGAGGATTTTTTTTTTAAATTAACGGTCCATTCGAAAGGTATGGTAATTTACCTCTAGTCTGGACCATCGATCTTTTTTTGAATTCGTCGTGTACCTGTGTCTAGCTTATAAAACTCGTGCAGTAAAGAGAATTTTATTATTTTTGAAAAAAAGGAAGTAGTTTTCTGACATGTTTGAAACTACAGTACAACCTCTGTAGAGCAACACCCTGTGGGAGCTGTAAACATTGGCCATTGTATAGAGGTTGTTGCTCTACAGAGGTTGAATTTATAGTAAATATCAGCTTAGAGAAAATTTTGAAGGTGTTGTTATAGAGAGGTTGTTGCTCTACAGAGGTTAAATTTATAGAAAATATCAGCGTACAGAACATTTTGAAGGTGTTGTTATAGAGAGGTTGTTGCTCTACAGAGGTTAAATTTATAGTAAATATCAGCGTAGAGAACATTTTGAAGGTGTTGTTATAGAGAGGTTGTTGCTCTACAGAGGTTAAATTTATAGTAAATATCAGCTTAGAGAAATTTTGAAGGTGTAGTTATAGAGAGGTTGTTGCTCTACAGAGGTTAAATTTATAGTAATTATCAGCTTAGAGAAAATTTTGAAGGTGTTGTTATAGAGAGGTTGTTGCTCTACAGAGGTTAATTTTATAGTAAATATCAGCTTAGAGGAAATTTTGAAGGTGTTGTTATATAGAGATTGTTGCTCTACAGAGGTTAGATTTACAATAAATATCAGCTTAGAGAAATGTTGAAGGCGTTGTTATAGAGAGGTTGTTGCTCTACAGAGGTTAGATTTACAATAAATATCAGCTTAGAGAAATTTTGTAGGTGTTGTTATAGAGAGGTTGTTGCTCTACAGAGGTTAGATTTACAATAAATATCAGCTTAGAGAAATTTTGTAGGTGTTGTTATAGAGAGATTGTTGCTCTACAGAGGTTAGATTTACAATAAATATCAGCTTAGAGAAAATTTTGAAGGTGTTGTTATAGAGAGGTTGTTGCTCTACAGAAGTTAGATTTACAATAAATATCAGCTTAGAGAAATTTTGAAGGTGTTGTTATAGAGAGGTTGTTGCTCTACAGAGGGCCACTGTGGAGGCGTTGCACTGTAATATTATGATTCCTGCAAGTATATTTATCGAACATTTATTATATTAAATATAATGTAAGTTTTCATTATTTATGTTTTATTTAATAGTTAAAATACTATTACATAACAAATAGAGAATTCTGAAAAAAATGTATATTTATTTCCTAAAACACAAAAGTAATGCCAATCATGGATAATAAAAATAGTAGTATGATATTATTTGTGTATTCAACATAATAACCAATTATCATATTTTATTATTAATCATATATAACAAATTATTAATCCTAATGAAGGCCAATATGGCCGAAATGTTGATAGATTAGTTAAATTAAATAAACAATTATTGAAATTGGACTTCGTTTTTTAGAAAAAATATGATTAATCAATGAAATTAATTTTATCATATTAATGATTTGAGACTGGAGTAGTGGTGGAGAGTGTCGGACTCCTAACCCGGAGGTTGCATGTTCGATTCCCGTCATTGCGGACTTTAACCGGAACCTTCACAATCCCTTCTTTCGGCGCGTGTACGGATTAGAACCCAGAAAGAAGCCATCGAGAGAGTTAATATAAGTTGCAAGAACTTGCTTTGCAATCGATGTGAAATAAATAAGTTTAAATTAAATAAATGAAACGATTACATAAAATATTGATTTCATAAAACTTCGTTGTTTTTGCTGCAGTATGAAAATTATTATTTCAAAATATTAATAAATAAAACAGAAGGAATTTTGCTAATGAAAATAATTCAATATACTAATAAATAATTGATACTGACAGTAAAAATACTATTAAGAATAATACATTAATAATGATTTAGAAATAAGAAAGCATTATGCAACACTCTTAGAAAGAAAATAGAATTAAACATTACGTCATCCTATTTGAATTACAAGATATAATTTTGATTCAAAATGTCTTACATTTTGGAATAAATTGAGATGAGAAATGGGAATTTTAAACAGATTTTAGACGCATTTCCATTTTAGATATACATTTGTACATGTAATGTCTTCGTGATTTGTCATTTTGATCAAGTTCGTTATAATGTTATCAAAACGTCTGCCAAAAAAGTTAATGCTAAAAGACAGTCTTGAGTCGTTCGGTTCGGGAAAGAACACAATATGGGGGACATCAAATACTGATTTATGGTTCGCGTTATCTGACAAAGTACTTCGCTTGTATATACGAACCTCGAAGGTTACAGGAAATATTCCTGGAAATGACAGATTTCTTGAAATATGCCATCGATAACCTCAAAACAACATGTTTTCTCGGAGAAATAGCGCTGTTTCCGAGTTTTTTATGTGAAATCGTTTGAACGAACATAAAAATGAGAACAAATATATATATATACATGAAACTTCAATAGAATAAATTATTTTGAATGGAATTTATTTCAAAGATGGAATTATTGTACATTAAACTACTGCGGTCCACGGGTGATTTTGTATAAAGTTCGGTGTATTTGAACGGATGCTATTTTATGAAATATATTTTTTGTTTGTTAGTTTTTTTTTGTAGTAGTTGTGTTTAACCCTTTCTAAAAGGACATAGTGAATATTACTAAATGTCGCGCATCCATAATTAACAGAAGTGAATGCATTTATCTATAGATCTTATTTCGTTCGCTATATAAATGTACCGTGTGAATTTCATTTGACGTTTCTATAATTGTTATCTAGTATCTGCGAGAATTGTCAGTTTTAAAGAATCTGGAATAACTTTTCCATAGGAGTGAATTTCCTTAGACGATTCCGTAACATACCCGTTACTTTTACTTTCGTTTAAAGCGATGATAAAATCACTTAATACCGGTCTCTCCGGACATTCTGTTGAAATGTAACGAAGACGCTGACAATGTCTTTAAAATGGATTGAATTCTCTCTGCAGGGTCACCCGTGAATTCTGTATGGATATTTATTTTATTTGGATTTAACACAAATATGAGGTAACTATTTAGATATTATGTTATATCAGTACTTTGATCCCAGGATGCGGCCGTGGTTCATTTTCAGTGGTACGTATATGGGCTTGACTTGTAACCCGGCGATTCGGATTCGAGTCACAACCGTTGCAGCCTATTATGACCCTTAAATGAAAATTATACCAAAATATCGATTTTCGTGAATTTTCTCCATATATGGAGAAGTTGACGACTCCTTATGTAATGATAAATCAGTACTGGTTAGAATACCTCCAGGAAATCTGGTTATGTAGATCAGCCAACGTATATGACTGAAATATCATTGAAATATACTGTAGAATCATTAATTTTCGTTTGGGATTTAATTTCGTGGATTTCGTGGTTCGACTCATCCACGAAATCAAATCCCCACGAATTCAAATGCGGAAATAAGGCATTTCTTTTCAAAAATCAAAATCCACGAATTTATGTCCCCACGAAATAGCCTTTTTAGTAAAAACCACGAAAATTTAACCCAACGAAAATTAATGATTCCACAGTAACTCCGCTGAATCTAGGGTTGTCCAACTCTGACATATCTCAGCTTAAATAAAAGTTTAATTTGTAACTTAAAAAAATAATGAAACCACTAAAAGAATGTTGCGTAGTTTTATCATTTTGGTGATTTATTTTCAACTGTTAAACAATGTTTTGATTATGAACCATTAGTTCATACTTGAACACATTTTCGTTACGAGACCCAAACTGAAAATAGTGAATGGATATGTATGCATGATGCATGTTTCATGCATGCTTGTACCGCATACGAAAAGCTAAAAATATGACGGAAAAGACAACGAACTCTCCTAGAACAATTTTGGCATCTGTTGCATAACTGCAAGCCATAATTTTACAAGAAAGGTCTTAGCTAGTATTTAGGTTAGTAATAACAAGAAAAACTATAACAAAACGTTATATGTAGACGAATTACAAGAAGCATATTTATTGGTTTATGTTTTTTGTATGAAGTTGCTTTTTCATAAAGGATATTGACTGTATGTTTTATTCAATCCTCCATTATGGAGAGTATAAAATATTTACATGATATGAGTAATACACATATATTGACAATCATGAGTTTTTGACAAATGAATAAATTCATGTATATAGTTCACAAGCACATGGTAATATCATACCCTAAATCAATCTAATAGAAGAAACCCTAAATGTTAACAAGTTCACCATAATCTGCTATGATACAACCACATTGAACTTCAAATAGCATTTCAGATATCATGCCACACAACAACTAACAGAGCAATGCCTGCATGATTTACTTACCTATCAACTATAAATAGATTCAGTCATCACCATTAGCCAATCAAATGGCCAGGATTACCCAAACTAGTAATAGACACTATACAATATATTCACATACATGTACAACTATAATAAACTTGTACCCATGACTAAAATTCTTCTAGAAAAAAACAGTGATCTTATCTAAAATATGTCTCGAAAAAGGTCACAGCCCCTTAACACATATCAAGGATCGTGGGTTCAAATTAACGCAATTGAATGACTTGAATGGAGGGTTAATCGTGTTATTTCCCTGACAACTGAACACTTTGATAGTTCAGCGTTGGACATTGCTGGTCAGAAATGAAAAAAACTATGTCTACTGGCCTCACACAGCACGAACGTGGTCTGTTTGACTGACAGGCACTGATTGTCAATATCTTCGGTCATTTCCATAATGTGTTGACAGTAACTGTCAATATCGATACACCACGGACAATACTTAATATACGTAATACACCACATTAGCCGAGTAAATCCGAGTGGCTTTGACAAGCGTTCAAAACACTTCAGCGAATATGCCACGTGGCCAATTAGGTGTAGTTAGACGCCGCTCTGATTTTCTTTCTCACATTGCTTGCTATAATGGATCAAAGTGGAACTTTTAATATCATAGATCAGTACCGTACAACTCATTGTCACACCGCATTATGTCATACGTTTACAGCCTTTAACTTTAAGGTCTTTCCAGCCTAATGCCCAAAAACTGTAAATAATGTCAAAAAGGGGCTGACAGAATTTGGAAATATTTATCAGTTTATAGGTTTCCATGATAAAAAATGATTAACTGTAAGATTTTTCAAAACTCCTTCGAGTTATTGGCCCTTTAAAATTGGATTGAAGTTTATGTGGAGTAGCCAATTTTTCTAAGACTAAAGAAAAAAATCCATTTCAATGAAATTCATGGTAAAAAGATGCTATAGCACAGTATCAATTCTATTTGATAAAGAAAAATATAAGACACCATGCAATATCTACTGAAATTATTAGTTTTCTATTTTTCAACAAGGGCAACAACTCTGGTATAATAAAAAAATGTTGTAAAATAAATTGAAGTATCTCAGGTTTCTATCATAGAAACAATGATCATCGGGCTATTCTATTTTTGTAATAATAACATTTTCATGTAGCATTAAGAAGATGTGTCGGAAGTGTACAATATTAGACATTAAAGTCCCATTAGCTTTTTGTTATAAAAATATATATACAAAAAAACAAGCAATTGCTAATATTATCACAAGATAATAATTACCGACGAAACGAGCCCTTTTTCTTCGAAAACACTCATTTCGCAGTGATTTTTGCTTTTGTAAATTTGAAATATATAGAGCGCGTGACGTCACTTTATGATGTGTGCATAAAATGATTGCGGTAAAAAACAGCAGTTCTATAAATAGTATTTTTTCAATGATATTGAAAAAAATACCATAGTGGTTTTAGAAACATGTTTTTCTTGCTATAAAGTATGCTCGGGAGGAAAACACATCGGATTCCTCTGTTACAGAACAAACAGAAACTATTACGACCGGTAACTTTATATGCTTATGGGACTTTTATGGGAGTTTTAACAAAGTATCAAACTTGTATAATATGACACCTTGAAAGTTCCTTAATACATTTTCCTATAACATGAGTCTGTCTTGAATTTATAAACCAACAGCAAATCGTTCGTTCTATCTGGTTACTCGATCTATCCCATCTTTTCACCACGACCCTAGACTGTTTGATCGGCCTGATGAGCGAAACATTCACAGTTTCAATGTTTTACATTTCCGCAGCTTTAACCTACCTAATTTTTAGGAGCGAAAGCTCCTATTGCTACACACCACTTTTTCTACTTACAAAACAGTGACGCCTCTTTCATGTACATCCGCGTTGAAAGTAGTATTTATTGTATAAGTATACATTGCAGACTTTGCAGTTTTGAGAAAAGTTGGAGATGTATATTGCAGTATTCTGTTGATTTTGAAAGCATGGGAAATATTTTTGCAATTTGGAATGTATTTAACTAACAAGTATAATAATCTAGTGTTCATCCGCACATAACCTGTCAAGGTAACATAATTAACTACATATTGAAAACTGTTTCATTCAGTAATGTAGTTCTGTTTCTGAGAGAGGTGAGATTACAAAATGATATAATGTCAGAAGTTCAGTTTACAGTATAACAGATGGTTTATTCAGTATACAGATCAAAGCACTGAAGGCACTGAATTTTTTAGGTTTTCAAAATGGGCAATAGCTTGTAATTTGTCGACTTTTAGCAATTTCAAATAGTTAAGGGGTGAAGCCTTTAATTGGTAATTTGGGTTAATTGGCCTAAATAAATTAATATAATATACTTGACTTTCGAATTCTAATTCACAATGATGATAAAACAAGACCTTTATCTTTAAGAATGGAATGGTTTTATCTAACACATTTAAACTTCGCCCCTGACAGTACTCTCAGTGCTTTGATTTTTGATATGTTTGTAAATTGTTGACGCCTAAATGATGCTCGTGAAAGATTTGCCAATTTAGAATAGAGCTTGTTTATTTTACACGCTAAGCAATACCTGTTAATCATTTTTAATTTACTTAAAAACGATGAAAGATATGTTAAGGCGCGTGTTTATAGTCTCGCGAGAATAGTCGACGGAACTCAATCAGCTAAGTAGCACATTGATACATCGACGATAAGTGATGACGTCACACTGATATGTGTTTTATCTTGATTTTAATCCACAACAGCATGAGTTTCATTCCCTAATGACGTAATGCGTTTTCTAGTGAGAATTGGTGCATTTTACTAGCAAAACGCAGGAAATTTGTAAACAAGATAGGACATGACAAGGTGTTTAATGTTTAATGATATCACCATCAATACGAAAGAGTTGGGTTTTATAAAGATGCGCAGTAAAGATGCGCAGTGAGATGTGCAGAAAGATACGCAGAATTTTTTTTTTTAATTTATAACGAGGTCGTGAACAAGCAAAATAGTTGTTGATATTTATACAACCGTTGTTTAAAAACACACCGCTAATATTAAAAATAAGAAATGAATAGCATGTTAATAACTCTAGCATGTCACTGGCTACAAGTAACAAGAACCGCAATGGAAACAAGGGTTTACTCTCTTTTTTGTGTTGTCCTTGCTCCTGAGTTGCGTAACATGGTCAGTTACCCACGTTTATATTTAAAGTAAAGTTAAATCTCCCCAGAACAGCCCTCTTTTTAGCGACAAAAGCATGACTTTTTCCCACGGCACACTTTAACTAATCTAACCTCTCTAGAGCAACAACCTCTCAACAACAACATTATTTTGCTATATATAATTCCCAAAGGGTGTTGCTTTGGAGAGGTTGCACGGTAATATTTTATAAGTACATCATATTTGTAACTACCACTGTATGAACCGATATCTAATTGCAGAAATATATTTCCATAGATTTCAAATTAAACTCTGCAGTTCGCTGGCCACAGAGTGCACGATAGTATAGTATGTATTTTATGGAATCTCGTCTTTATTCAGGATTTATTGGTATGGAAATAGTAATAATTTAACCCGTATAAATGAATACATTTTATTTGATTCAGAAGAAATTCTCCCTTATTTTATGACAATTCTTTCGTTCAATAATCTGTTAGACTAAGTGGAAATTCCGCTGAATTCGTTCTTTGCACATTATTGAACTGAATGTATAAAGTTTTTTTTTTTTATTATTCATATATATGAGATTTTCTTTTTTTTCGAAATGCATTTAGGTAAAATACGCTTTATCTATATTTGACGTGCTTTATAATTCTCGTGCCTCTTAGATGGCGCCATTATTTCATTTTGTTCTAAATCCACTGATTTTGAAAAAAATCTGAATATTGAGTATCTGCATATTCCCCGGTCTTGTATTAATACCCATACATGCCGTGAAGTAATTTCATAGAAATGAATCCCGGACTATTTGCATACTGTCATTTAACTACTCCCCGGTGTTGTATTAGAACCGGTACATGCCGTACCATGGATTCATTGAAAAATGTAATAAAAAAAAGCAAAAAAACAACAACATACAGCTGTCAACGCATCAACTTACTTAATGGAATGAAATAGAAAAAATACATCCATTAAGGAAGTGTTAGACAACTCCTTCTGAAGTCGAAACTTTCGCGCAATCATTTGTAACAAAAACTGTTTGTAGACATAATTATAAATGAAGAAGTACGCTGTAATGGTACCCTGTCTTAAACTCTTTAACCACATATTTAAATTATCGTATGTATAAAATCAAAACACAAATTTGAAAAAAATCTTGATCCTCTAGATGGAAAATGTTTAAGATCCTTTGTTGACTTTAGAATGTGTGACAATTATTTACCAATAGAAAAAGGACGTTGGTTAGGACAGGAATACAATAATAGAAAGTGTACATTATGCCCAAAAAATCAAATCGGTGACGAATTTCATTCATATTTATTTTCCTTTTTATGTAGCCGACTTCTTTTCGTGTAATTGTGCACAGTTTCAAGAATTGGTAAAGAATAGTTTGTTTGTTTAGTTTTTTTCTTCTTTGCCTAATCCAATGCCAGTTTCCTTAACTTGAAAATGGCCTAATTTTGAAGATGTTTCAAGTCCCTTGCCATCAACTGAAAAAAATGTAATAAAAATGTTTAGTGGAAATTGCATGAGTTTTTTTTAAATATTTTGACAAATAATATTTAAAATGAAAAACATAAATTAACAGTAAAAATGTGGTAGTTAAGATTTATGTATGAGTGACCTGCCCTTGAAATAATCTAAAACGAACTTGTTTATCGTGTTAACGACGAGCAGATCATTCTTTTGTTTGACAACACCACGGGCATCATAAACATCATTCTTTTCTGACATTTTATTCTAATCTAAAACTTTGGCTTCACGCTGATTGACCTCTTTCCAAAAAGGTCAACGCTCCATAAAAGGACCTTACGATCGTATACTTGTTTATAATGATATTAAAACTCATAATTGGTGACCAATTCAAGGAAATTGTATTTGCCAGTTTGCCAAACTCCGTCAATTAACTCTTTCCTTTTCGATCGATGTGTATTGGCCGAGGAAAGTTTCTATTCATTTTACTTTTTCTCATGGAACCAACTGATGATTCTTTTTGTCATTTTTCGTCTTGAATTGTCAGAAAGCAGAAGACATGATTCTTTTGTCCTTTTGACCAGAACTGTATCTGTTTGTGCGTGATTACAAGATAATATCATCCATGGCTGGAGCAATATTTTAGCGGAACATGAATATAGATTTAAGAACTGTTTGTAACAAGGCTGGCGAGAGCTGGAAGTTTTTAGGCAAAAAAATGAATAAAAAAAAAAAAACAAAAAAAAACGGCAACTTTTATCTTTTAGTTTTTTGGTTTGGCAATTAACGATAATTAATACTGACATATGAAAACATAGGGAAAAACACGTACATTTTTAAAAAAAATATATAATTGTCTGGTTTTGCGCAAAAAAAAAATTCTTGCGTCGTTTTGAAAATGCTCAATTTCTGAACTAGATCATATTCATAATAACATTTGTTTAAAAATATTTTAAAATGATTTTATTTGATCTGTCGTTTAAAGACCCATTCGACAGCTACGGTCATTTCAGAGCAGCTTAAGAGATCGAGAGGGAATATTAGATACAAGAGAACCGGGCATTTGTATCCCTATTATTTTCGAATAGTGCATGTAATTTAAAACGAAGTCTATGAAAAAAAAGGATATTCAGTCAATTTTTCCACCCTGTTTTCTACACAGGTAACTGTATCATGAATAGATTATAAAAATAAAAAATGAAAAAATATAAAAAAAATTATTAATATGTTAACAAGGTATATTTCAACAAAAATTCTCTGGACGATCACAGAGGTGACTTTTGTTTTTCAATTCTATTCATGATACAGTTACCTGTGGTTTTCTACTGAAAAAAGGCTCAACTATAGTTGTTGATGCATGAATAGGAGTAGATAGATATATTTATCTTGGTTTTGGCTGTACCTGATACATGGTGAAGTACAAACACAATATAAGAAAACATTCTTTAATTATCATTTAGAAAATATCATGCCATGTTCACCAGAATCAGGATTAACACAAAGGAAACTACTCTTATTAAACATTTTCAACTGCATGCAATCATCTACTGCGACATGACTTTTGATGTAATGAATTTAGTCAGTAAAGATTTTGTCACGAGTTGCATTTTAGAATCACTTACTCCACCGTCGTTTAAATGTTCCTAATATAAAGTTAAACTTGATATTAACACTTAAATCAGTATCTCCCAGACATCACGTCTACATTTTTGTCTTTGAAACATCTTGTTCGTGTTAGAATATGTCAACTTAACTGTTTGTCTGCTTTTTTGTTTAAATAAACCTGAAAACTCCCATTAATATCTCTTCGATACGTCGTTAATGATTTGAAAATTACTGTTAAAAGCTCCCCCAACGGATGATCGACTTGTAGACGTCTCTCCGGCGTAACAATCAGTCTGTCGATTTTAGAACAGAACAGAACATGATTTCGTTATTGTATCTTTTACATAATTATAGTGTCGCGTTACAAACGTACGAGGGGTGATAAAAAAATAACCGAACTGCCTCTGTACTTTTGTTATTCGTTTTACTTATATCATTATAATGAAATTTTGCATAATTACTTATCCATCCTAATCGAGTTTACAACGAAAAGGAAAACTTTCTTTCTGATAAGAGGAATTATATGTTTATTCGGTGTCGTTGCTATGTATGTTGCTAAGTACAATTAAGTTTTCGTCCTGTGACGTCATGAAAGTGCAAAGAGAAGAAGATATAGTTACAAAAGTAATGTTGAATTTTGAAGTTCATAAAACGATTTACGAGACACGCTTAAGATCAATTAAAAGAAGAAACGTGACATTTATAAAGTACAAGAAGAAATATGCTTTTAGATATTGTAACACAAGTGTTTGTACAATTTTTATACTTGATATAGTATAAAAATGCAGGTTTTTATTTTGCCATGATTGTTCGCCTAGTTTTGCTCACAAATTATAAATGCCGCGAATGATCAGAGGTGGCGTTAATTTGAGAAAGTTCTGTATATCAAGGATTTAATCCAGTTTCCTTCTTAAAAGGAAAGACTTGGCTGGTTGTTGCAGATAAGTTAGTTCTGATACCATAACTAAATTGGTCCATTTTATTTCGTCTTGTTGACCATTTTAGTTATGGAATTGTCCTCTTTCAAAATCAACAGGTAGTCTGAAACACGTAATACCGATTCACATAGTAAGCGTAAATCAATCACCGGTCTGTTAACACAATCGCCGGACTCTTAACACCTTTGTGCACTTGTAATAGCATTTACCAGCATTTAGGGAACAAACGTAACCGTAGCTGCAAGCCAAAAAAGAAAATGTCTACAATAATCATTGTTTGTGTATAGTTAATAAAGGTCACTCTTGGGTGGTGAAAACTAGACTTCGTACTTATAACCGCCCCGTTCACAAACTTACAGAAATCGCGAAATTCGTTATATCTATAAAATACAGGGCTGTCCCAAAAAAAAAGTAACTCTTTCATACATGTTTGATATCCCTTTAAATTGCAAATACATACACAATGTATAAAAAATTATATAGATATGTAGATCAAAGATGTATTTTTGTGTGTCAGAGAGCCTTATAGATATTTTCAGAATTTGCAATTTTATACAAATATGAAAAGAAAAGCGTAGTTTTAGAAATTTATGACGTATTTTGAACATTAAAACACGTTGTACTAGTGAACTGCAGCTAGGGGCCCGTATATTTATATTATAGTCAAAGTTGTGCTAGCGGTCACCTCCGAATAAAGGCCATTATTTAAAAAAAACCGTCATTGGATAGTAAGAAATAAAAGGCTACATTTTAAGACCATCTACTAATTAAGGCCACATTTTGTCTCGTACAAGAGTGGCCTTTGGTAAACAGCTTGACTGTGTATTTTTGTATTCAAATACTTTAGTGTGTGGCGCTGACACAAATTTAGAACACATTTATTGACAGAAAAAAACAACAACACAAAATAAATGAAAACCCCAAAATAAGGGCCGAGGTCAAAATAAAGGTGATGTAGACTCACTCCCTTTGTATGTACAAGTTGAGTTTGATATTTTTATTACCAAGAGGTTATTACAAACACACCTCTAAAATGTAGAATCGGTAGGTACGCAGATGTTTTCAAATACTGGATTTTTTGTTCGGAGAAACAGTTCGAATGAAAGTGCCGGTAAGAAAAACACGACTGAGACCTTACAAAAAGTATAGTGTTGCCAGGAAGAAGAAAAGTCCGTGAATTATATAAGTAGTTTCATATGCTATGTCGACCACCAAATATTTGCATACTCTCGCAAGAATTTCTTTCCGGATTTGTCAAAACATATGGTAATGCAAGTTATCGGAGAGAATGACAGATATTGTTTTGAATGTGTCTGCATATGTAAAAAATAAAAACAAATTTGAAGTAAATACAAACAATTACGGACTTCTTGAAATATATCAAAATTGGCGCTTTGTCCCGCGAGCCTTTGTAAAGTCTCTTCTACGTGTTTAAATTTATTTATATTTAAAACGATGGAAACATTTATTTTGAATGACATACTAGAAATATCGGTGAAAATTATATGTGTGTTCTTCTAGTTTTTAGGAGCGAAGCTCCTATAGCTATACACTATTTTTTTTCTTCGTACAACTTCGTGACGCCTCTTACATCCGCGTTAGAAAAAAATAGTACCGGTTAATGTGTAAGAATATATTTCAGATTTTGCAGTTTTGATAAAAGTTAAGATGAAAGAGATATAGTGCAGCATTCTGTTGATTTTGAAAGCATAGAAATTATTACAGTGCTTTTTTGAAATTCAAACTGTTAAATAACAGGTATAAAGATTAAGTATTCATCCGCACAAAAATTGTTGTTGCAAGAGGTACGAGTGTAAGACCTGAATTTGCAAAACTATCTCAGTACGTATCTATATGGAATTTGCGTCTCTGTTCTTTATGCTTGCGTGTACATGTATAATAAAATACATGTAGATTGTTGTCTTGTTTGTGTATCTGACACGTGTAGACAATATTTATTTACTGTCTAAGTACATCATTATCATACATTCTAATCGCTAATATGAATTACTAAATAATTTACAACGCATGTATAATGTATGTACAATGTGTAATTAATGACATATTTGAATGTGTACATACATGTACTAATAAAATATAAAATGTATATAATACTGCAAAAGAGATGGAAAATATACATACACACGATCATACAGTAGTTATACTAAATTTATGGGGCCCAGTTTCTGTAAACGTGTTTCATTCTGATCGTGCCAGCTTCGTTCTATATAATTATACTTGTTGTTATAACTGCAGAACTCGCGTTCGTTCTCACGTTCCTTTGTCTCTTTCGTCTCTTGTTCGTTAGTTTTATCGTTCTTTCGTTCATTCGTCTCTCGTTCGTTCGTTCGTTCGTTCGTTCACTAATTCGTTCGTTCGTCACTTTTCCTTTCCTTTCCTTCTTTGAAACGCTAAGAAAAATTCAGTCTGTTAAATATAGACTGGAGATTATTGTAAGGCGTATTTCTGTCGGCTTTTTGTGTTAACATTTTTTGTAACAAGCTGGGATCTCAGACACTTTCAGACGCATCCATCATTGGTATGTATGGTAGAAAATAATATATATGGTGCCTTAATATGTCTTGATAGTCACGTTAATTGCATAATTTCTTTTCCAGACACATGATAAATATGATAAAGCTTGTGCTCACTGGAGAAATTTGATTTGTGGCAGCTTTCACAATTATTAACGAATCAAATTCTGATAAAAATCTTATTATTCTGTCCAAGGCAAGAACATTGCAAAAAAATGGAAAACACAAGCTCTGAGACCTGATATTAATAATTCTACTATGCGCACTGTCTAGATTCCCTCTTTTTTCTTTCCAGTAAAGGTAGTTTCGGATAAGACAGAATTTCGGATACCTTTTCGGATAGGAGAGAGGTTTTGATATAAGAATGGTTTTCAGATAAGAGACGCTTTAAAATAAGACATATTTCGGACAATATACCATAAATCTTTTGGTTTAGAGAAACTTCAGTATGAACATAATTGGCATATTGTTAAGATGTACTTTCGAATGAAGCGGCTAAAAATCGGAGAAACTGGCTTAAGATGGATAATGTTGAGTTCTCCATTTTGCTATATAGATTCTAGATCTGAGTGTACAACCACCTACAAAAAATGGACAGACAATAAACCATCGTCGCTGTACCAGATAAACTTTTGAATAATGAATTATATTTTTTTTCGAACATCGCGAAAACCGGACACATTCTTAGCTAATAAAAAATACTACTTAGATATTTACATTATGCGTGTGGACAAGAGATACTCGTTGGAGGGCACTAAGAAATACAACACATGTCTTTTATTGCCATTGTATATCTACGACCAGAGATATTCAAGGCCATTTGTTAATGTTAATGAAATATTGGATGGACGAATGCGTCATCATCAATTTAGCTTCGACTGTCATTATATCTAAACAGACCGATCGAGTGTTTTTATAATGTTAAATCCATTGGCTGTAGTAACAATAGTTAAGTTTATTGATACTAGTTTTACATATTATACAGCTAGTAAACACCTCTCAAACGATGTTGCGATCACGGAAGGTGTTGTCTATTCCAATTACGAGAAAAGAACAGACGCCAGATGGACTCTAATGCGTGAAATATCACATCAGTTTGCTTGAAAAATGGCTGTGTGACGTTCAAAAGGAATCCACGGAAGTGATTTGTGCTGCCATTTTAATACCAGATGTACACTAAGGAATATTTGCAGACGCATCTATCTCTTGCATTGGAGCTTTGCTATAATCCACCTGGTCTCTTAATTTGTCTAGATAGCAACACTAATTGTCGCATTTCGTTACCAGACGCTTAATAGTCGTGGAGACAACACGCTAAACCAGGATATGGCAAAAAAACAAGCTCATTAAATTACGATATACCAGTCATTGCGTGACGCAATGTGATTGTTAATAATACTTAAATGAACAAGTACATATTTCTACAGATTAATGAAATCTGAACATTCCGGTTGTCATCTAATCGATTAGTGTACTTGAACATTTCTTTTTTATTGGCATTTTGATAACTAGCCTTTTGCAAACATGATAATGACTTAGTCAAAACATCAAACGGTACATGATATAATAAAATCTCACTTAGGTGTGTTAGATAAATTCGTATGTAAGGAAGCAGTCTATAGCCAGCTTACAGGAGGTCTTTGGTTTTATCAAGGTAAACAGCTAAGTTCTTCCTTCACCGGTGTAACATTTTCAACCTCCCCCCTTTTCAGGTTACCCCCCGGTAACTTAAAAACGTTTTCAGATTACCCCCGGGAATTTGAAAACGTTTTTAAGTTACCGGGAGGGATACAATTAAAACGTTTTCAGATTACCACCTCCATTTTCAAATACCCTACCCGGTAATCTAAAAACGTTTGCAGGTTACCCGTGGGCGCTTTGAAAACGTTTTCAGATTACCCCTCGGGGCGCTTTGAAAACGTTACCGGGGGTGGGGGGATAACCTGAAAAGGTTCAGCTTGAAAACGAACAAAGTTAACCCTGATAGAACTTCTGAGAAAAAAGCGCTGCGTTTACTAACGTCAGTGAGATGCATCCTTTTATGGGACATTTATTTCAGTCATTCGGTGTTATAAGGCAGTAATAAATATGACCGTTTAATTGTATAATAATGTCAGAACCTTCAACCGATTGACTTTTAATACGTTTTCTTAGGATGGAAACTATGTCCAATGAAACATTATGTATTGGAATAATAAATCTAGAAGTTAAGAGTAGATGACATTTAAAAGAAGCAGAAACTATCGCAAAATGAGGAACCCGTCTCGTAGACATAACTTAATCATACGTTTTTAACTTAAGGTACTTCCTAACCCATGTTTGTAAATATGATATTTATTTTAAGGCCCATTAGCTTTTTGAAATCAGTAATACTGAACAATATCAAAAATGATGGTAAAATATCAGAAAAAAATATCATTCGCTCTAAAACAATACTTACAAGATGCCTTTCGTTAGCCACATCTCATAAAAATGTCGTTTGATGATTTTTCTTATGTTTTGCAATATCATTGAAAAAATACTTTGCTATATTTCTATAATTATGTACTTAGTGATTAAAAAGGAAACTTTTGGAATGTTTTATTGCAAATAAAAGTCAGTTTCATTGATAAGACATCTAATCTATCTAGGTAAAAATAGACCTACTTTAATTTTAACATCCAAATGGCTAATGGGGCTTTAAACTTAAGGTATTTGCGAGCACTTGTACATTTCCTTGTTTTACCACATTGCTTCCTTTCAGAACCAGTAGTCTGCTTGTAATGGTAGGTATTTAAAATGTTAACTTTAAGTTTGAAAACTAATCTCTTAATTTAGACTTGTCTACGAAAAGGCGACTGGGTTCGATATTACAATGTTCGTAATTAATAGGGAAGTCGAAGATATCAGCTAACCACCTCCATACCTACCCCACATGTGCCTATGGTCATTTGTTGTTATGAAATCAGAACCGTCAAATCCGTGTTGGCTAACTAGTTTTACACACGAAACACACATTGCTAATTAGAAACTCGAGCTGTTAAAAAAATACAACATACTGCGCACAAAACCGTTTGGCGGGTTTTTTATGTTATTTAATTAAAATGCAGCCTGTCGGTTACGTCAGAACTATGTTGGGCAAATTGATTCACTAGTAATACAAACGTTTAATATTAATTTTGTTGAAAGCAACTCGACGTTTGATTTACGCCAAGGGGAACCAACCTTTGAATCATTGAAGATACTGGTACCCTTCCTTGCGATTATCGTGCAACACTGGTGTATCGGAATCGGAACTATCGATTTCTGCAATATCATTCAAAGAGCGGCGAATTAACGATTGCACGTGTTCACGTGTTGTCTTAAATGACATTTGACTTCAATTTGAAAATGCGCAAATTTAAGACCGTGCAAAAGAATTATTCATTACTGTTTGCACGAAATTTCATGCTAACGAATTAAAAGAAATTACAGCAAATAATTGAGTTGCCACCAGTGACCCTGTTTGCGGCAAATCTCGTGCTTGCCTGACGCCTGTTAAAAACATATTTGGAAAAAGGGATTCTTTGTAAAGTAACTACCCACATTTAAGTACTCGGTACACTTGTTTAAAGATTAGCTGTGTCACTTCCCCGCGAACACAAAACAAAATTGCCTCCAAAGGAGAAATCACATGTTTACGAAGTTTTTTTCTTTGTTGATTTCGGCAATTAACCCCGTCAAAGAAAACATGCACGTTTTAACGTCTCGTCTGTTCTTAAAACGCGTTTCAACCGATTTCCAGCAGGATGTAATTGGATTTAATCCTAATAACGTTGATGTCCCAGGGCGGTGCTTCTGATTTGTTTGTTGTCGTGTTCAGTGAATGATCTTCTATAAGAGGAAGGCGTTCAATCGGTTTCTGAAATTCAGCAAATTGCACGGATACTCTAGTTTTGTAATTGATAACTTCCGAAATCACTAGAGGAAGCCGTTCTTCCGAACCCATTTATCGAGACGCGATTGCGAACAGGAACTGAGATTTATACCAGTCAATTAATTCACAATCATTGGTTTTGATAGTTTTGAACTTTTAATGTTATATCCCTCGATCGTTTATTCAAGTGATTTTTTTTTTTTGGGGGGGGGAGGGTAAATGTTGGGTTGGGCTCTATATGATTTTGACTCACCGGTGCCTTCCAAGGTGTGACCCTCCATGAGACGGTGTTTTGATCACCATTTCTGTATTGTCATGTCTGTTGGATGGATATCGGTTTCGTCGATTTTGGAAAGGTAGCTTTTTGTAAGAAAGTTGAGTTTATTTAATGTGTGTGTGTGTTTTGTAGGAATAACTTTCTTATGTCAGAGCAAAGGAAATTCTATACTTCAATATTGAATCTTTTATTGACATGCACATACATTCATTCCATATACCTAGAATTTAATACAGGCAAGAATAGTGTACGTATCAGCTGGCTTTATTCCATGATCGTTTTGAGAAATATATTCTATTTGCGTTTGTAGTAGTAAATATCGCTTATGCCTAGTTTAAAAAAAATCCTTGATTGTTATTTCAATGAAAAAGATCGACTTCAAAGACAACAAATCCAGTCTGAAATTAGGATAATTTAAAATTTCATTATAAAAAGCAGACCCTCGCTTAAAATACATAAAAACGTAGTTCCAAAATATGGCCCACACCAATGTTAACACAGCGCACGCGAATGCTTTGTAAGTCGGCAATTCATTTTAGTTAGAATAGCTCCAGTAAAACCTATCTGAGTGGTTTTCAATCAAAGATCGAACTAAACAGGCATGTAAATTGCAACAAAAAGACATATGCAAGATATCTAAAAGACAAATTATGTCTGGGTTTACGAAATCAACGAATTCGTGTTTTAAATTCAAATTATATTAGAAACGTATAAAGGGTATTAAATTACGTCATTATAGCTTTCCCGTATGCAACCTGCAGTGCTCGCTTGATATATTCCTGTCTCAAATGCAGGATGCTTATTTATCTAAAGAAATAAAACCAAGCTGTTTTGCAACGCAATAACATTAAAGCATCAGTCTGTTATTCTGTTTGTACAATTTTAATTCGAACGGTTGACGTTATGCCACATTTTGACATGAAATCAATTCTTATGCCAATCAAACGCAATTTTGATTTTGAATATTGTTATTTATCTGTCTATAATATGCATTAGTTCACCTGATTGTGCTCAAAATTAGTTTCTAGAATAGGTAATCAATATGTACTGTACGCTTGTTGTGGTTATATTTTGGCATGCGCATGGCTGTTTTGAGATGACTTTGCAACCAGACTTTGTGTTAATCGAACAAAGCGCAAAAAGGCGTTCCATTGTGTCTTTTGTTAATCTGTAAAAGCTCTTACCAAGCGTATGTGTTCGTTGTTGGTGAAAACCAGCAGATACAATACATGCCATCTTTATTGCATCAATGCATATCTTATCAAGTCAAACAAACGTGTTCATTGTTAGTGGACACACCATAGACATATGATCTTTATTAAGTGTATTTTTATTGAGCATAAGGCGTGCAAGATATTGTTCATTATGAAGCAGCTAAATCTCGACATCTATTTCAGTCTTTAGATGACTGTTAACATGCGTATTGTTAATACCCGATCGCATTGTCATATGATCGAGTTTGGATGATCGCTGGTCTAGTGGCAATACGCTGGACTACTGAACGAAAGTAAATGGGTTAGAATCTCTGCTCAGCCTTCCGAATTTCGCAATGACGCTTTTCCAAATCCAAACTACCGAGCCAAGTAATTATCAAAAAGCACCCAAAAGCCCGAGGCGTGTATTTGTGCTGTATATTCGATAAAGGACCAGGATTAACTACTAGTATTCAAACTAAGGGTTCCAATGTCCGGTTCGCCTGTATCTTACGTCCTCTCTCTCTCTCTGGTTCGGTCCTGGAGTGACCATAGCTGGCGAATACCATCCGAATAATTCGCCTTTTCATATTTTCACAGACCTTGTGTCGGTAAGCGCCGAGCTTAATATGTGATATGACATTCCGCCGTAAAAGTCTGAAATACAATTTATCTGAAATGACACCAGATAAAGACCCTGTCGTCATTGAGTACGTGCTGTGCATCTAGCCACCAGGAGACACGTATCCTAGGTGTGAAGACTTAACGCTTTCCATTCAAGACAACGAGACAGACTAACACTTGTCTAATTGTTATCTGCTAACAGAAATGCACAAATGTATTGGATGGACGAATAACGTTCATTGGATTTAAGTCCTTTGCTCAACATTATTTTCAATTCTCTGTGATTTATTAGACTTGAGAATACATAAAGTGTGTATATTAAGCATTCGGGTTATTATGAATTGCTTCCAAGTGGTACGTAATAATCAATGAACAAATACGAGATTCAACATAAACAGTTTCAAATTATATAAGCCTTATACGTCAATGTTTCGTGGAATATCTAAAATGCAAGAGCTTTGCTTCTACGTTGAGCTTAATTTCAAATGACAAACACTTTGGAGATAAAGCTGACATTTATTTTTGTACTATATGACAAGAATTTACCGACATCATTCGATGTATTCTTTTAACGATACAGTTATGTTCATCAACATAGCTACGTGAAAACAGCATGGGGCACTATATTTTTTATATATTTACTTAAAACCAGCCCTCTTCCTTAAGTTAAGACCCGCCTCCGTGACTGAATGGTAAAGATCGCAGACTTCAAACCACTGTAACCTCTCACTGATAGAGGGTCGTGGGTTCGAACCCTGCTTATATATCGACCAGTCCACATTATGCGAGAACGTAGACAGTTACTTACGGAGGATGGAAGTCCAGTACTGGTTTTTCCCAGGAACGATGGTTAGGCGAACTGTCTACCTCATATGACACTGACTGAGGTTTTGAAAACATAAATACATGTATGCAGTTGGAATTTTGACTACAACTAAACGTTATCTTTGGAAGTTGATGCCAGCGTAGCAGTATAGTATATATAGTACATGTATTTGTACATTCAAATAGACTGGCTTCGACATTATTAAGCCCGAGTAGCTCAAGCAAGAGGGCACAGGTTCGAGTGCCGCATCGGGTATATTGTATTTTCCCTCCTATTACACCGTATTTTATGATTAGCAGGTGTCCAGTAATAGAACTGGCAAAAGTCATGTTGGTGAATTTAAGTTTTTCAGAATGTGGTAAAGACATAAGATGTGAATTGTGCTCACTGGACTTTGTTAGGTAATGAAGTTGGTAAAATTCATTTCTGGCGAGTTTAAGTTGTTCAGGAGTGAATCGTGTTCTTTGAATCCAGTTATATATTTAGTGTAATGAATGAATGCCAGACCTGTTGGTGGGGTTGTATACATCAGGTTGTGTTGTGGCCTTGGTAGGAATGGGTGTGAGCCAATAAGACGGATTTGTGTTTTTTTGGACTGTGCTGTTCATTTTTGGTAAAGGGGTTGGTATAAGTGCTATTGGTCTGTGGATCTAGGTTCGTTCAATAGGATCACACATTACTGGCAAAAAGGGAGAAACACAATTGTGCGTGATAATATTCACACTGAACCTTGTTTATGTTCTTACATGTCAAGCTGCATAAAGATGGCTTTACCGAATCAGCAGAGGTAGACATATGATGGACGGGTTCCTAATGCCATATAAAAGGTATTGTTCTGTGCTGATCGTGAAGGCCGTCGTTGCATTGAATTGCTTAGCTCAGAAATAAGCCAAGCTTATTGACATGTTGACATGCTATAAGTGCCATCTGTCTACGGGCTTTCTCTTTTCATGATTTGTATTCAAGAAATGTTCTTCTTAGATTTAATAACTAGGGTCGAAATAATAGGCCATACAGTACAAACGCCCGAGATATGGTGGAGTACATTGTTATGAATATTCAATCTGTAGAGCCTTGTGAAGCACAGTGGGTTTTATTGAGATATTTGCTTCTCGAAAGTCAGTTTCGTATATCATTCATTCCAGATAAGACGTCTGTAGATATATCGTGTTATTTGTACTACAAATTATTCTATTCCCTAAAGATGTTCCCATTGAGCGTTACGCGCGCCTGAGTCACAGGTAGCTGTTTCATGAATAGATAATAAATAAATGAATAATAAATAAATATTGACTTTTACTAATATGTTTACTAACATAATTTATTAGTAAAAAAAAATATTTTTTTTAAAAGTCAATATTTATTTATTATTCATTTATTTATTATCTATTCATGATACAGTTACCTGTGGCCTGAGTTTGTTGTTATGCAAGTGCGTGTTCAATAAAGTCCTTAAAGGGACCACCGATATTCCTATTATGTTTTTACGGCACAATTCCTAGCAGGGATCAGTTTTATAGACTTTATATGATGGCTTAGATAGCGAGTGTTTAGCACAACCATCAGACTCTGCCTTGTTTTAACATATACATCTGGCTATTCCTTAGGCAATATGATCATATTGATTGTTTCAAGGTACTTTTGTCAGCTGTTTCTGAAAACTGTAATACATGTATGAGCTATATGATCAATATTAAAAATACTCTGCTACTACTTCCTAATTGTTATGTCAAATTTAGGGTAGAATCGGATAATAAATATATTATGCACAACTCAGCAACATGTTTAGCCGTTTCCAAGGTGATGCGTTGTATGCTTTGATACTTTGCACTTACTCGTCTTATAAAACCAATCCTGAATATCTTGATTAAAGCATAGTTAAATTATAATATGATTGCTCAAATGCATCCTATTGTATATATGACAATTGAAGGATTTTACTGAAAAAATCGCTTCAGACGTTGCGTCACAATGCGACAAATCAAGTTCATTAGCGGTTTTGTGCGATACTATCAGTTTCCGAAGCAATAGGAAGTTCCTTTCTTAGTAATAATCAAACTGGTATATTGCAACATTTCATAGCGGCGTTTTACATTGCTTTGTTATGTCAAAATATTCTCTTAATATAGATAGGAGTCGCAGTTTCAATCGAACCACGTGTTCTGCTTCCCTGCCTACTTTGGTTCCCGGCATAACTGTCAGATGGTCTGCTTCCCTGCCTACTTTGGTTCCCGGCATAACTGCCAGATGGTCTGCTTCCCTGCCTACTTTGGTTCCCGGCATAACTGCCAGATTGTCTGAATTTCTGCCTAATTTGGTTCCCGGCATAACTGCCAGATAATCTGCTTCCCTGCCTACTTGGTTTCAGGTATAACGCCGGAAAGTCGACAAGAAAAAACACAATAATGGTTTCATATGGGCATACAAACAGGATATTATCATTATTTGACTGATATGATCAGTTATAAGTCGGTCAATATATGATAAATGATACATAAAAATGTATCTAACTCGTACGGTAATAGAATATAATCAACTGATATAAGAAAGTCCCCATTACCCAACACGCAGTGTGCGCCGCCATTATTGGGCTTTGTCTGACCATATAACGTAGTGTCAAGGGCCGGTAACTCCAGACTATGGAAGCACATAACATCGCACAAATCTTCAGACAGAGCAGTGTGAACAACATACAAAACACGGATCGTGCAAAAGGTATCAAATATAAAACTTACACAAAGCATTATCGAATTCTAGAATTTCCGTGTCAGCGGCCAATCTCTACTTACCTTTTTAAAATTTAATTATCTTCGCTCTTTGTGGCAAAAGGTCAACAGAGGATTCATCCATTCCCATCGATATTGTGTTTTATCCTTTCTTGTTCCGTGTCAAATCCACCCTCTTGTGTTTTTTTCTCCTTCCTATGCCATATCAGACCCAGTCTCAAAACTCTGCCTCGATGTTTCCGAGCAATGTTGCGTTTGGGTTTCCTCTTGGCCTTTTTACGTGTCCATAACACTGCGTAACTATCAAAATGGCGAATTAAAGGGGCATATCCTACAACTTGGTGCATCTAGAATCAAGGCAAAATGATGACGAATTAGAAGCTTGTTAAGAAAAAAGCCGACGAAGAAAGTTTCAGCCAAATTCATCCAATTAAAAATAAAATCACAAAAATATATTAGTTTCCATAAAATATCGGAAACACAATTTTTGGGTGGAAGTGATTTATTATTCATAGCTATGATTTTTGCGGCTAGCACCTAAACTTGTCATTTTGTGACCCAAGTTCTTCTTGCAATTATCCATTATATATTGTTTTACATATACATCTAACACATTTTTACACTTTCACAGAATGTTTGTCAGTTGTAGGGTATGCCCCTTTAAAACCGGTTCAAGATAATATCAATCATCACAACCTACAGACTTGAATGAAACAACCGCAAATTTTCTAGAAATGTTTGCTTTCCAATGGGGCTTTAAAAATTGAAAAAAGTTGTTGAACCAAGTTTTATAATTTGCAGTCATAACATTTTTGTTTCAAGCATAGCCACGATACATAGAGAATTTTCTTTTTATAGACATGGTGTCTAGTCCCTAAATACGAAACAATGTACGGCATTGTTATCTTTATTTTTCCGTAATCAAAACATAAATCATTGTAACAGACAAGAACTGTGACACGAAACGAAATGTTCAAGATATTTATAAGACGAATGTCGTCTGTGTGTCAGACAAAGACGTAGGGAGTTTTAAATTTAATTTTAATCCGAACCCTATCAGCTGAGTTAACAGAAGATATTAAAGGCGTCCATGAAAAAATAACACGTCTGTAAAGTCGTTACGTGTCAAGTTATACCAACCTGATGCTATACATGAAATGATTCGGTTTGTCTTCTAGAATGTTCACAAAAACGTAAAATTGGCATGTGACTAAAAATGACAGGCGTCAGATATGGAATCCGATAAGCACGGAATGACATCTAAAAACATTTACACATTCAAGTTTGTTGTTTATCTGTTGCTTGACGAATCATTCGACAAGGTTATTTCAGGGCTGCACGAGAGAGAGAGAGAGGGGGGGAGAGAGGGACAAGAGAGAAAGAGAGAGATAGAGAGAGAGAGAGGAGGGGGAGAGACAAGAGAGAAAGAGAGAGAGACACACAAGAGAGAAAGAGAGGGGGAGAGGGACAAGAGAGAAAGAGAGAGAGAGACACACAAGAGAGAAAGAGAGGGGGAGAGGGACAAGAGAGAAAGAGAGAGAGAGACACACAAGACAGAAAGAGAGGGGGAGAGGGACAAGAGAGAAAGAGAGAGAGACACACAAGAGAGAAAGAGAGGGGGAGAGGGACAAGAGAGAAAGAGAGAGAGACACACAAGAGAGAAAGATAGGGGGAGAGGGACAAGAGAGAAAGAGAGAGAGACACACAAGAGAGAAAGATAGGGGGAGAGGGACAAGAGAGAAAGAGAGAGAGAGATAGAGAGAGAGAGAGAGAAGGGGGAGAGGGACAAGAGAATAAGAGAGAGAGACACACAATAGAGAAAGAGAGGGGGAGAGGGACAAGAGAAAAAAAAAGAGAGAGAGAGATAGAGAGAGAGAGAGGACGGGGGAGAGACAAGAGAGAAAGAGATAGAGACACACAGGAGAGAAAGAGAGGGGGAGAGGGACAAGAGAGAAAGAGAGAGACACACACAAGAGAGAAAGAGAGGGGGAGAGGGACAAGAGAGAAAAAGAGAGAGAGAGATAGAGAGAGAGAGAGGAGGGGGAGAGGGACAAGAGAGAAAGAGAGAGAGACACACAAGAGAGAAAGAGAGGGGGAGAGGGACAAGAGAGAAAGAGAGAGAGAGAGACACACAAGAGAGAAATAGAGGGGGAGAGGGACAAGAGAGAAAGAGAGAGAGACACACAAGAGAGAAAGAGAGGGGGAGAGGGACAAGAGAGAAAGAGAGAGAGAGACACACACAAGAGAGAAATAGAGGGGGAGAGGGACAAGAGGGAAAGAGAGAGAGACACACAAGAGAGAAAGAGAGGGGGAGAGACAAGAGAGAAAGAGAGAGAGAGACACACAAGAGAGAAAGAGAGGGGGAGAGGGACAAGAGAGAAAGAGAGAGAGACACACAAGAGAGAAAGAGAGGGGGAGAGGGACAAGAGAGAAAGAGAGAGAGAGATAGAGAGAGAGAGAGGAGGGGGAGGGACAAGAGAGAAAGAGAAAGGGGGGAGAGAAGATACAAAATAACCTGACATTTATATCCGTACAATTGATGTAAATCATGAATGTCAATTTTGATCAAACGTAATATACAATGCTACCCCTCTGAAGTAACACCCTTTGGAAGTAGTAACATTACGTTGTTGTTGAGAGGTTGGACCCCTACAAAGGTTAAATCAATAATTAAATCAGGTGTGAAGAAATCATGCTGCTGTTTTGGGGAGGCTGTTGCTCAAGCGAGGGGTGCTCTGGAGAGGTTGTACTGTATACGAGTATTATACTCATTGCAAATGAATCAAGTATTAATTCTAACACATTGCTAAGCATCGCCATAGCGTTGCTAACGCCGTTTATACACTACCAACATTCTTACAGATATAAAGTGTTGTCGTAAAAATAGAAGGTTCGAATTATTGATATGCTTTGGTCATATTTTTTTTAAATTAGGAAAATAATTATTTCCTCAATTAAATTTCTAAACTTCGGTAGATTAATCAAAGAGCTAAGTAGGACATCTTGCAATGTTTGCACATAAAACACTTCCACTGGATTGCTTAGTTAATAATGTTCAGTTCTGGCTAATGTTCCCGAAGGTTATATAACAATTTCCACTACGAGTATTGACATGCAATCCCGTTTTAAATTGCTATCAATTTTTGCTAAGACGTGCCTATCCAAGGTCACGTCAAGATAAAGTCGCTTCCCCTTTGGAATATAAAAGACGGCGCGTTTGAAATTGGTATAATCTGTCCCTTTTCTTTTGAACAATTTGATGTATTGAGCAATTACACACAAGGAATACTTTTTAATATGTTTTGATGGGTTGCAATTATTTATTGACATGTATTTCCTGTCTCTCAAGTCATAAGGAACGGGTTTGTCAAACTGTTATGATGTATGTCTGCGATGCTGATGCCAAACTCGGAAATAGACATATCAGTATGTCTCTTTTCTCATCGAGTTTGTTCCAAACAAATTACTAGTTATTTAGTAGTGGAACCGAATATCTTTGTTTTTGTACCAGCAAAGATAATTGCAGACAAGCAATAGCCCAAACGAAGACTTACGTTAATGAACCTGTCCATCTTTTATTTGTTTGTCATGGTCTAGAGTATCCAAGCAATGGCATGTTGAAAAATTTGTCTTGGGTGCTTCGCCCGTTTCATAAACTTATTCTGTGTAAGGTAGCAGTTTTTCAAACAATATGCTAATGGTAAGCCCCCTTCGATTTGAATTCATGAAAACACGATTTTTTTCTTGATCTATTCAGTACTAGTTCAAGGAGTATGCATAACTATTTGACTGGAGCCTGGGGTGGCAAGGTTTTGAATGATAAAACGTCGGGTATGGTATAACTAAGCAATTTTTAAATGTAAAACTCTAGCTCTCAGTAAAATGTGTCTATAGATCCACAAAGCCATCGATAAGATAACCATTGTTCATTTACAAACTAGAGGTTGAAAGATTTTGAATGTTAAGACAAACTTTTTATTTGAAACGGCCCCTAGAGCGTACATGACTTTGTGCCTCCAATATGGAGAGGAGCGGAGAGCTGAAGTTATACAATCAATGCATTCTGTTCGAATGACATTTCGACAAAACGCTCGAATTTATAATCAGAGTTTTGTAAGTTTTAATCATAATGAATCGAGAGTTGTAATGTATCAATTAGTCCTACAGTTGCACAGGTCGAGTTCATTTTTCTTATCTAAATAACCTGTCGATTTTTGAGTTTGAATCTTGGACTAGAAATATGTCACATGTGGGGAAGCTGACCGATTCTAGCTTGTACACAGTCGTTGGAATACCTAGGTGACACTTGGGGCCTTCCGTCACAGTAAAAGCTGGTGACCAAATCACTCTGAATGCTTGTGCAATTTTAAACCCGAACAAAACAATACCGGCAATTGGATATCTTTTTAATCCCATCTTTAAAGAACCAATGAATACACATGCATACGTTGGGATAATAATCATATCACAACCTTTGCTTCTGAAGTTTTTTAGTTGTATTTTCTAGTTATACTTTATCGAGCTGTATCGTCTAGCCTTTAAATCACGAAAACATATTAATCGCATTGAATGTCATAATTGCATTAGCGTATCATATTCGAAAGAAAAAAATCACGACTCTGGTTACAGACATGCCGGCACGATTCTGACCAATCACTGTCAATAGCTTCTGCGAGCGCATGACATGACTGTACAATTGGAACATTTGTTACCATCATAGTATCATCGGGAAATAATATGGTATCTGTTAAAGCTTTATAATGAAAATAAAACCAATTGATTGCAATTAAATTTCGTCTTCAAACGCAGATTAAGGGACTGTCAAACCAAATGAAAATTTGAACAAATGAATAAAAGCATGATATGTACTACAGAGGAGTTTTCCTATTTGTAGCTCGTCTATTAAAAAAATATGGAGAGCAATTGCAGTCGCGATTGCGTCGGCGTTGCACATGGTTAAAGTTTTGCATGCAAGTTACTATCATACATACATCTCAGTAATCACTTAGGGCATTGACTTGAAACTGCATGTAAGTGCCCAGGGGTATCAGGCAGGCAATTAAGATAACTCTTTTTTTGTTGTTATTTATTCTTTATTAATTTTTATTTATTTTTATTAATTTTTATTTATTTTTATTAATTCTTATTTATTTTTATTTTTTGTTAATTTTTATAATTTTTTTATTAATTTTTATTTATTTTTATTTATTTTTATTAATTTTTATTAATTTTTATTAATTTTTATTTATTTTTATTTATTTTTATTTATTTTTATTAAGTAAGAGAACTCTTGGTTAAATCTATTTTTAACTCCTAAATACTACATTATAAATATTGGTATTGTCTTATATGCAAACATTGTTTATTATCAATCACCAAGAATAGTCGTGCATGCTGTCTTACGGACAGCTCATGGGGTTAAAATGATGAGATATCTCCACACGGGTGTGCATGTTCTCAAGTCACGTGCTACTTCTCATTAACCTGTGTAACGTCTTTGACTTCAGAGCTGCGGTGAAAACATAACGTGACGTCAAGCAACTCATTTTCCATATAAACTTTGACCTTAACAAAAAAAATGTAATCAAATATACAAATAATCGTATATATATATATTGCTGAATATTAGATTTGTACTTTTTTCTTATTCCATCTGTTTGGGCACAGAAAAAAATTAAAACGGCACTCTTTTCCACCACTTTTCACCTCCCCGTAAAACTGAAAGTCCGTTATTGTATAGTGATGCGTCTTATGATAGAGGTTAGTGTTAGCTTCGTGACATAGCCGCTATTTATAGGCCGTGTTGACAAAGATGAGAACAGTTGGAGATGCTGGGATAAATACCGAATTAGGGAATCCCCAGCCACAAAGAGAATAATAATGATGTTACATAAATTAGTAAAAGTGAGAAATGAAATTTCAAAAGAAAGGGTCCGACCGTTGGAAAGATTTAAATAAATAAATGTTGGAAATGTTATAAATTGCAAGTTGGGCGAACAGCGAACCCTAATGTTTCAACTCACTGAAATACGTAGCAATTTCCGAACTGTTGACTGATATTGAAACGGAGGAAAGAAATTTCAATACCGTAAATTATTGCATTTTTTGTGCTTCATTACATTTAACATAGCTTATACTGTTCGTGAAAAATGCATTTTAATATTCAAAATGTCATCTCTGTGTCAAATAATAACATGATTGTTTTTAATGACTTCATTGATTACTAAATGACGTCATGGACTGAAAGGGCCTTTAATGACGAACACGATGCTAATGATTATCTTGATCTTAGCGAAAAATGGTGATGAAAAACAGCAATCCAAATAACCACAACGTATAATAAAAACACGCATATGAATATAAAACAATGCACTAATTTACTCAAACAATTAGTATAGCAATTCAAATATATGGCGAACATCACATAAATGTGAAATGTCAAGAGACTTAAATTATCTTAACATCATCAAAAGTATCTTAAGAGTCAAAGTAATTTGATCTATATTTGTCTGCGAAAAATAAATTTTCTAGAATTAGCTAAATTTAATTGTTATCTAAGATCCTGAGGATACCAATACATCAAGTTTGTTTGGCCTACTTCAAGAATATGGATTATAATAATTATGTTCTTTCAAACTCTAAATTACCTGATGGATATACAATGGGATTTTAACCACCACGTTATGGGTAAAACTGCCTTAGGTCATTCACAGAAAAATGTAAAAAGGACATACTAATAAAATCGGAAACTCATTAATTTTCCACGACTTTCATTGGGAATGTACATAGCCTATCGTTTCTTTCAGCGCCAACGTAGCTTCCTGATTCTACTAAACCATGAATGTCTGCTAGAGAAGCTTTTTGACGTAACATCGCTTGTTTTGACAAGTAATGTCTCATTAACCTTCTAAGTAAATATGTACTTGTTGTTACAGCCTCGCTACCGACAAGTTCTGTTTATATGAGAAAGTAGGTAATTGCTTACGGAGGATGGGAGTGGGAGTCTAGTACTGGTTCTTCCCAGGGATGATGGTGAGATGAACTGTCCGCCGAATATGGCACTGCCATTTGAAAAGGGCCGTAAAACTCAAATAACTAACAAACCTCTTATGAATGTTTTCCGATTGGAAAAGTCGAACATTTTGTACTTAGTAACTCCTGGAAACCACTTCCTTACGTCCGAGTTCAGTCAATTCCCAGTCAACTGTCATATGCAATCTGAGGTCATATAATTATATAACAACAAACGGAAATTATTTTTTTTTTGTATCATCAGCAAATTGCACAAGGTTACGTAAACATGCTATTGTTGTGTCTGCTCTCATGTCACTAAGTGTTGGACAATTCTATTTCGGACTTTTCGTAACATGTTTGCATTAAAAGAACGATTTTCTGCAAAGCCATCGAGGAAATAATTCTCACAGACAAGTCTAATATTGTCTTAGTTCGTGCATTTAGACATTACCTGTTGATACGCACTACTGTAGGCTTAAATGTTCTATAAAACCTGATCATGTTTATTCAACTGTATAAATGTAACACCATGTAAGTCTGGGCTTCCTAATATGTCAGAATACCGAAATGGTGATAAAGCCCGTCTCGTTTTCTGCATTAATGCACGTATTGTATGTCTGTGGACTGGGATGAATTTTGACAAATTGAATTAGCTTCGTACAACGAAATAAGTCTTACAGAAAGCTGTCCAATTAGCAGACAATTTACCGTGTCCAGCATCACTGTATGCAATTAATGTCTCTTTAGAGACAATATGTTTGTTGTAAATTCTACACTTGTGACAGAATATGCATCTGGGCATTTCATAACAGCAACTGTATTTCTTGCTTTAAATGGCTTTTTATTAGTGTCTGTCCATACTTTAAGAACTCCATTTGAGACGGCGGTGTTTGAGAGCATAAAGTGTCTTTTATTGGCAATTATGTATCCCTGTAAACCCATCTTCGTTCTTTTACGTATGACGTCATAGCAGCATACGCCACATACATGGAACATTTTCGTGGCGGATATTGAAGCCCGATTAGCATTTTGGATTTAAAATTAAAGTAGGTATTATTTTACCTAGACAGACTTTTACTTGCAATAACAACATTCTGAAATTCTTTTTCAATCACAAAGTACATATAGAAATATAGCACAGCATTTTTTTTCAATGATATTGAAAAAATAAGAAAAAGCGTCTGACAATATTTCTACGAGATGTGGCTAAAGAAAGGCATCGCGTTTTAGAGCAAATAAAATATATTTCTTGTATTTTACTGTCACTACATTATATTGTTCTGAAGTACTAAATTAAAAAAGCTAATGGGACTTTAAATATGTAGACTTTGGTCCGCATTATATTTCACGATGAGGCACGGCCTAATGGAGATGAACATAATTAACTCGCAAAAATATAAAAAAACTGAAAGTATTCATTGAAACAGAACTTATATAGACTTGCACTGTACCATGGAACAGGATCTACTTTAAACATTCCATGGCGGATGTAGAATATTGTAGTACTTCGGTCCGCATAAAAATTCATGCGCGCCGAGCGAGTGACGGCTATGAAAAAAATTGAAATATCGTTCAGTTTCTAGAAAATAGTGATTCAGAATGTGTGGTTTTTCGTGTTTAGTGAGGTTGAAGTCGGCCATCCTGTCTCGCGCGAAAATTTGTTTCATTATTTTATCTTGTATCAAGATACCAAGGAGACGCTTCAACACTTTTCGGGCCGTGTTTTGATGTCGCGATCACTGACTGTGTGTTTTGCCAATAGCGCTCACCAGATTAGATTGAGGCGTGATATTGTCAACGTGTCTTTCGTTTTATTTGTATCAAACACGTGTTTAAGACGAATGCGTATGAACTACAAAACGGCGAACATGTTAAAAAGTATTTCTGAAACGAATACTTCGTCTGTGTTGATATTCCGTCCTGGGGTCTTTAACCGACTCCGATTCGCTTTAAACTCGGTAATTGTTTTACATTATACATTTGTACTAGTATTGCGCAGACGGAATTGAAAACTAGATTTTATCTTGATAACTGTATCATTAAATTACGTTGTGTGTGAGACAGATTCCAGAAATTGTCATCTGTATTACATGATATGACGCCACATTGTTGATAATCATATTGTAAATTCATAGTGATATCTTCTGTTTTGTTGTAAGCATGTTTTTCTATGGGCTGTGCACATTGATCAGAGACTATATATGAATAGATTAATAGAAGAATAAGAATAAGAATGAATGAATGAATGAATGAATGGATGAATGGATGGATGGATGGATGGATGGATGGATGGATGGATGGATGGATGGAACGAACGTATAAATGAACTATAATCCTACTACCCCGTGGACTGCACGCGTGATTTTGAAAATGAATACATTAAGTCGGAGATAATTGACTTATTTTGTGCTAATAATCATCAGTGTCGTACTTGTTAATATAGTCGTCCATCTAGCTCATATGTAGAATGGCCTGTCTTGGTTCTGTGGATATTATCTGATGGATATATAATGAGATTTTAACTACCACGTTATGGGTTAAACTGCCTTAGGTCATCCTGAAAAAATGTTAGTTTCTGGTACCCGTACCCAGAGAATTTTCCGCGGGTTGGTAGGTAAGAAAACATTTTTTGAACCCAAAATGTATGTCATAATGCTATTGTTTTATTTCTTTTTCCTCGGGAGGCCAACACAATATTGGTAGGGGCTTTTATAGTGAGTTATAGCTAGTATTACCGTAAACCTATAATTATTTCAATGATGGCCTTAATGACGGTGGTGGCTTGTACCAGTCAGTGCTTCACACTGGGCAGAATAAAAAAAACAAGGCAAACAATAGAGATAAGAGTAGGCATATAAATGTCCAGTTCTCCCCCTCTCTCTCTTGGGCGGCTTTATAATGACCATAGCTATCAAATAGGTAGTAAAAAAATAGATACTCAAAAGAGGGTCGCGGAATTAAGTACACATTATTCGAAAGTGAAGCGAAATGCCATAACTATCCCGACACATTTTCGAAAAAGTGTTAATACATTTTGTTTGAAATATTTCGACCAAATTGTGACATTTTCTAAAATCGGTATTCGAATATTCGAAAACAATGTTAGCATATTTTGTCTTAAATTTGTGGCTTTGATATTAATAAGTAAATCGATAAAAGTCAATACGGGACCATATTGTATATAGCATTTAAAATGCTATATACAATATGGTCCCGTAATAGTAATAAGTAATGAAAATAGATGCTGTGTTTGGTATTTTGTCCACGACAGAGTTCCTGCAGCGAAAATAGCTCTTTAAAGCCCTATTGGTTTTTTGCTACAGAAAAATATATGCAAAAACATTTAATTGCTGATATCATCCCAAGATAATTATTACCGACGAAACAAGCCCTTTTTCGTCTGACAACACTCATTTCACTGTGATTTTTGCTTTTTTAAACTTGAAATATGTAGGGCGTGACGTCACTTTACTACATGTGCATAGCATGACTGCGGGAAAACACAGGTGTTCTATAAATAGTATTTATTTCAATGGTATTGAAAAATATACGATAGTGGTTTCGGAAACATTTTTTCTTGCTATAAAGTATGCACAAGAGGAAAGTACATCGGATTCCTCTGTTATAGAACAAACAGAAACTATTAGGACCAATACATTTATAAGCTTATGGGACTTTAATAAGCTCTAATAGAAACGTATGACGTAGTTCAATCTCTCCAGAGCGGCCCTCTCTTATGGATTAACCTCCATTCAACAACAGCATGTTTTCCCACTGTATGATTTAACTATTAACTCAACCTCTCTAGAGTTACAACTTCTCAACAACAGCAACATATTTTACTACTCCAAAAGAGTTTTGCTTTGGAGTGGTTGCACAGTAGATCTAGTTCGGTCGTTCGGTCGTTGGCTTACTTACCAATGCAATTTAAAATGTCGACTTTTCTGCACGTTGACATTCAGGAAGCACGTTTGATTCGTAAGGATGTCAATGTTTTGGTGTTAAAGTATAAATGATCTAGACAAACCCATTTTCCCTTAACAGACATTTTATCACATGTCAGTATAGATTAAACTTTGTTCTTCGACAACATGTCTTCAAGCGTTGGGATACCTTCAAATGCAGTACTTTTAACACAATTTTAGGACTGACAGACAAGTGAAATTGACGCGAAATAGCGTTAACAAAATATCGTAAAGACATACGGTGTCTAGATGTCAGGGAATCTCGAATTCATAGTTTAAATTCAAATTCAATGGAAACTTATAAGAATGGTGTTGAATTACTTCATTTGAATATTCCAACCAAATCAGGCTTTTCCGTGAATTAATTTTATTCCTCATCCTAATCTAATTCGATCATAAATATTGTAGATCTGTTTAATTTCGCGGGGTTTAATTTTCGCTGAATGTTGTAAATATATTTCCTCGTAAATCCAATATTTGCGTAAAAAATAATGCTCAACATGCTAGGAAGGTTAAATTCCATATTTGAATTCGCTTAATTTCAAAGTTATGATAATATTAACGTAATGAGGATAAAAAAATCATTGAATTTAACTTAATTATAATTGTGTCTATTTCAACGAAGCCATTACTAATAAAATAATGTTAATAATATTAATGATTAATAATAAACTAATTCGTAATTTTACGAAGGCAACATTTATACGACTATTCACGTTTATCATTGTTGCGTGTGAAGTTGTTTGTATGTTGGATCGTAAAATTGAATTATCAAGTTATTTTTTAAAACAAAACGGACGTGCTTAGCATCGCGAAATCATGTTACAAATCGATCGTTTTCGCGAAAATCATATCTCGGGGAATTAATCTGATATAAAGTTTACTAGCAAATATAACTTTCACGGAAGTGAAATGCTAAATTCGTTACGAGCCAGAATGGTTGGTTTATGACTTTTGTATATTTTGTTAGCGCATGTAAATCTTTATTTTTTAGTAATGTGCGATTCTGAGATTTATATGTCTTGTACCTATATCTTGGAAATATATAGATGAATCTGCAATAGCTTATTTACTTGTTTTTATACGCCCCTTTGAAAAAACGGGACGTATTATGTGAACGCCCATGGCAGGTTGGCGTGCGGCATCCACAACGGTGTCCGCTCTCTAATTTAAACAGTTTTATTCGGATCCTCACCAAACTTATCGGAAATGTTTATAGCCTTAAGATCTCGGACTAGTTTGATAACCAGCACAATCGGCCTAGGGACTTTTGGGTTATGCCCCTTGACGTTTTGAAAAAATGAATTTTGACGGGCGTATTTTGTGACACGGCATTCTTGTTTTTATATAGCAATCATTTTCTTTGGTACTATGTTAATATGTACATGATTTCGGAGAAACTGTAAATCAGTTACCGATCATATTTCGAATTTTATGCAACATATCAAAGAGCTCCACTTCGCGTCGCTTGAAATCTATTGCACAATAAAGTCACAAAATGAGAGACGATAACTAATATTGTTCAAGTCACGACAAAACAATACTTTTGGACATACGAAATGAGGGTGTCATATTTTATTTGGGCAATATCTGAAGTGAGTCTAAAATATGTGAACCAGAAACACGAATTTACGTTACGGTACGGGTTCATAATCATTCCAAGACAATCCGGAAATAATTACAAGACATATTATGTCCGATGATATTAGATATTTATGAATGTTGCTAAGTTCATGTAATTCTCACTTAGTCGTTGACAGACTCGTATTATTTGTTTGTCCAATGTTGTTTTTAACATAATATAATTATTTGAGTTATGTTTTCTTTTTTACCATAATAATTTATCATAGCAACTTTATTTGAGTTATGTTTTCTTTTTTACCATAATAATTTATCACTTAGTCTTTATAATCTATAAGCTAAGTAAGTACATTTGTATGTACTGAATTTTAAATTTACGATTCTGTTCTGTTCTGCTATGAGTAATGTTTGTAAAATGTTTATTCACGCATGCAATTGTATGTTTATAGGACGAATAACTGTAATGCTTTAGTCTAAATAAAGTGCAGTGCAACCTTTCCCAAGCAACACCCTTTGGTAGAAGCAAAATCATGTTGTTGTTGAGAGGTTGTTGCTCTATCGAGTATAAATTAATAGTTAAATCGTACAGTGAGGAAAAATCATACCGTTGTTGAAGGGAGGTTGTCGCTCAAGAGAGGGTCGCTCTGGAGAGGCTGTACTGTATAAGTATGTTCTGTTCAGTAAAATAATACGCTCATTCTGTGTGTGTTGGCACTAGCGAACACACCTCCGCTCATTGCTGTGTGAACGCTGCTGGAAGTGCAATACGTCCAATGATTAGTTTCAGTAAAAAGTCTTTCTACGCAAAATCACTCTTCGTAGACAATTACGTTCAATTGATTTGTTTTGACATTAATCATACGTTTCACAACCGTCTTCATGATGTACAATAAGTCCATCTGTCATCATGGCTGCTCGGTTAAAAAACACCACTCCCCAATGACTGTCATTGACTTAATACGGACATAATGTCCATTTGTCTACGATCACCGTCATTAAGATGGTGGCTTGCAGTACGGAATTCTTTTCGTTGACAGACTCGTATTATTTGTTTGTCCAATGTTTTTTAACATAATATAACCGTCAATTTCGGCAGTGTCTTGTATTCGGCAATCATACGTTATCGTTTTTGTCTTTTTTGGACGGAGGGGGGGGGGGGGGTCAAAACGTGGTCTTGGCATCTGGGAAATTTACGTATACTCTAAGCAGCGTTTCCGATAAGAAAACAATGAGACAAAGTTCTATTTCACGTGCATTGACTAACCATTCAAAAGAAGTTGGCATTCCGAATACTAATTTGGCTTCCGCGACCGGTGTTTGCATGTTAACAAATAATCATTTGTTGCGTTCGTATCTATAATGGAAGTCTGCAAATCAGACAAAATAACTATTTAATGACAGAGAATAAATAAGTGAATATAAATGTCTCTCCTTAAGATAATAGAAATTGAAACGCAATCATAAGTTGATCGATTTAAAATCAAACTGGTTCCAGATTAGATAAAACATTTTTATTACGCTTTCGCAAAAAGCTACGAAACTAGCTATGTAGCTAAACTACACAGATACAAATGAATCTATAGTTGTGTTCTGGTTTCATAACTGAATCAGACTTTTAGGAGGAAAATACCACTATAGTGCCACATACATCCAACATAGGTATAAAGCATTGCGATGTCTCCATTCGTTTTGAGGCCCGTGTGAACATATAGGATTTTTTTTTAAAAATCATGAAAGCAGTTCTAAATAGAATACTTAAACTGTCTTAATTCCGCGTTACCCTTTTTCAAGAATGTTGATATGGAGGCCGATGAAAGAATTCGTGAACCACTCAAGGAAATTAATGCGATAAAAAAGTTTAATACTGAACACCACCAGCTGTCGTTTGGTCTGACAAAATAGTCATACTTGACCGTTTTCCTTAGCTTCGATCCAAAGATTTCAAACGGCATAATTCAAAGTACAAAAAAATATAGGGACGAACCATATTTCCAAAGCACTAAATATGTATATAAAACAAGTTTGTTTTCGAACTACCTGCTTTAATTTTTTTTGTCAAGGCCATCCATAAAAAAAATTGTTTGCCGTATTAAACGAACGCTACCTACTAACCTAAAAGGCCTCAACCCAACATTGTTGGCCTCTCAGGATTTTTATTTATCCATTTTTAATTAAAAATAGCATTATGATAATTATATATTTTGGGTTGAATACTGTATTTTCATTTATTTTCGCTGGGCTCAATTTTCGTGGTTTTTACTAAAATGGCTATTTCGTGGGGACAAGAATTCGTTGATTTTGATTTTAGAAAAGAAATGCCTTATCTCTGCATTTAAATTCGTGGGGATTTAATTTCGTGGATGAGCCGGCCCACGAAATCCACGAAATTAAATCCCCAACGAAAATTAATGATTCCACAGTATTATAAAAATATAATTCTAAAAAGAAATTCTATCTACCTATCCACTGAAAGATATTCTAGGTCGGGTTACAACAAACAACCATTTTATTTAAGGATGGCCTAAGTAACTTTAAACATGACAGTTATTTTGTTTTATATCCGTACCTAATGTTCAGAAAAAAAAACGAATAACGAAGCGTTTCTACAAGAATTATATACTTTAGTATTTAACTTAGTACTTGGTATTTCAGCATCCTAACCACGTGTAAATGATGTTGGCTCACTGGTCAGGAGTTCATCCTCTTTTATTAGATCACCAACTTACGTCGTTATGTATATGTATTAGATAATACAATTCCTACCTAGTTCTGAAAGTTAATATATTCCAATTCGTCTCTTTGGTTCAGACAAAAAGGGATTGGTTTCTTTACATGCATATAAAGCCAGTCTTATTATGTAAATCTGTGTTAATGATAGTAAACTTATAAGATAGTATGCTTTTTTCTTGGAAAGAAAAAATAACTCTAAGCAATATACATAATAAGTTTTTTTTTGTATCAGCATGAAATGTTTGTCAATATACATATAGTAAAGTCTCAACTATCGATTTTTTAAGATCAGTATAAGCAACGATGATTTGTATGACCAATTTTCAATAACATCCCTAAAGCTCCATTCAATAAATTAAAACCGTTTTTTTTACCAAAAAAGATCGTCTTTCTTAGAATTGACATTTAACTAGTAGTCGACAGTGTTAGCGCATTTTTATATCAAATTTATTACCAGTATGAACATTGCACCACGTATGCCCTGCTTCTTTATCACTTCTGTTGAAGTTTTTATGACTTTTCATATGTGGTGCTAAGACCAGCGTTGTTGCTGTCTTCATCAGCATAATTGTCATTGCTCGAGTCTTTGTATCTTTATTATTTTCATTTTCAACATTTTCATCTTTATCATCATCTTCTTCTTCGTCCTTATTATCACCATCATCATTAGCATCCTCACCAGCATCATAGCCATCATCATTATTGTAATCAACATCGTTGATATCAACATCATTATCACTTAATTCATTTTCATCATCATCATCATCATCATGGACCATGTACATCAACATCATTATCATTCTTCTAATCTTCCTTATTATCTCCTTATTCGTCATCATCATCACTATTTTTGCCGTTGTTGCCATATTTACCACCCTTACAATCGTCGTCGCAAACAATTATAAATATCTTCAATATGAATTTGTCTGAATGAAAAGTGAAGTCAGCACGATCATAATATAGCAACATCAGCATTTAATGTGTCACTATTGATATTTGAAACTGAGACAATAAAGCCAATTTTACCGTCTGCATCATCTTGATCTAATAAAATGGCACGAAGTTATTCCACATTTTTATTCTTTTCTCCAATTTAAAACCCAAAATGATCATTATCGCTGCCTGAAATATTATTGTCTGCTACTTTAAATCACAAATAAACTTCTATTGCTTCGTTTTGCAGGTTTTTTTTCATTAACAATAAATTATTTTATTTCTAACTTCAGCGCATCAATAATGTGACTGGGATGCCTTTTTGTATTCAATGTCGTGCTGTGGAGACTAATAGTGCTAAGGAAAACGATGCTAATCTTCGCCAAAGAGTCGTAACACGTCCTGCGAGATAATCTGAGAAAAATGATGTCACGTGATAGCTCATTGATCACGTTGTTGACAAGTCTCGTGTTACTAGGACTTATTTCAGGCGAGAACACGACTTTTCCTGCCTCGCCAATGAAGAGTCAACCCGACAAGTCGTTGGCAAATAGTCATGAAAACAAACATTTAGCAGATGCTGATTTAGCAAATTTGGCGCGTGAAACGTCGACAAATGACATGAAAACAACGACCCAATTCATCAAAGCCGATAATGATGCATTTATCGAGGACGCCGAGAAAACAGCCAAGACTAAAATTAATCTTATTGACGAAGGGTCACCAATCTCTCAATCCCAAATAATTACGGCGACCTATTCAGAGAAAATTAAGCGCAACGAAGGGCAAGCTATTAATTTGAGAGGCAATAAAATGAGAACATTGGGTGAACGGAAGTTTATTAAGGAATTCACAAATAGGAATAATTTACCAAACTCTGATAGATGGTCCGTATGGTATGAATCTATATGTAAGAAACTCCACTATAGCAACTCCAATGACCCAAAAGTCAGAGAACACGAGCCGGTACAAAGCAATGAATGTTTTTCTAAATGCAAAACCGAAATGGAATATTCAAACAATGCCAACATCGACAGCAACGAGCAGGAAAGCTCAAAGACCAAACACAGTATTCATAAACGCTCTGCAAACGGTGTAATAGATGAGATCATTCCTAAAAATAATTCAGTTATGCAAAGTGGTAAACCTTATCGCGAAGTAAAAATTGCTGTCACGCTTCCAGCCGTTGACAGGTGGTTGTTTAGTATTAAAAAAGTTCGTCCTGCGATTGAAATCGCTCTAGAAAAGATGAACCCAGAAATTGCTCATCACAATGCTGTGCTCACCGCAAGATTTAGGGACAGTAAATGTGCTATAGCCGATGGAATTAACGAAGCCATTAATTTTTACGTGAAAAATGAGATGGATGTTATGTTCGGACCGTGTTGCGATTATCCCCTGGCACCATGTGCTAGACAAGTAAGTTGTTTTTCACCATTACAATCATGCTTAAAGTGTGTAACTTTTACTTATATGTATGTTTCTATGTACACTTACAATACACAACAAGTTGATTTTACTTTAAAACATTGCAGATACGTCATCTTCATGTATATCTTTTCAGTAACTTTTGTATCTTTGTATTGCTCTGACGTGTGTACTAATACCGTAAAATAATTGACATTGTTTAATACAACATCCACCATTTCATAAAAATGGTACAATTGGATAGAAGACGCCACTAGTCGTTCATTGGTACAACTTGTTAAATCGGTTTTAATGAAAGATGCTATCAATTAAGCTGCATTACACGTGGCTTTAATGGTTTTAAAATAGAACAACCAAAAGATATTATGTTACAGTTTGCACATTGATATCATGAGCAGAATTAAAAGTTCTTGAAATGACCTAAAATAAGCAAAAAAAGAAAAAAATCAGTTTCAGATACCTCAAAAACGAGGTCAAAGACCCAACCTTTTTCGCTTAAGATGTTTCTATTATCATAGGCTAGGAGCATGCACAGGTAACTGTATCATGAATGGATAATTAATAAATATTGAATTTTTTTTTTGAATTTTTTTTTTTACTAACATATTAGTAAAAAAAAATTCAAAAAAAAAAAATTCAATATTTATTTATTATTCATTTATTTATTATCCATTTATGACACAGTTACCTGTGGGAGCATGCACAGTTTAAGAAAAATCTGTTGTACAGTTTACATTCTGCCTATATGTCTGTGTGTAACTGTAGCAATTAAGATCAGCCCTTTACGAGGCACATGTTTATTAGAGATGTGAGGGTTGTCCCTACAAATAAGAAGAAAAAAATACATCACAAAATTCACGTCTATCAAATGTTCGGACTAATTAATGAGCAACCCTTTGTACATGTTTTTTCTCTTAATTAGATTTGATTGAAGACATGATGTCTTAGGTTATTCGTTATTTACCATTTGTAATATGATATAAAGAAGTTGGTAGGTATTCCAAAAGAGGAATGCCAACACTTTAAGTACTCCAGGAATACATATTAAGTATATTATCTGTCGGTATATACATTTCGGATGATTGTGGGGACCTGTTTATCACTTCGGATAAGCCATGGTATTCGGATTAGACGATTCGGATAATCGAGGTATATTTATATTGAAACATATAGAGGGAAATTCGGGACCGAAATTTGATTTCGGATAAGACCAGGTTTTCGGATAATCCGAGTTCGGATAATCGGGCTTTCACTGTAACTTACTAAGGAATCCTATAAAAATCAAAGTACTCATGGAAACTGAACTTAAAGGTCCTTATGTATTAAGTTTATAGAAATAGACATCAACAGTTTCATTCAAGTTTGGTTTATATAACTACATGTATATAGCAATTCTTTACATCGGGTACGTTAAAGAAAAACTACTCGAAATATATGTATGGATACAGATGTCAGCTGGTTCACTTAACCATCGTTCCTGGGCAGAACCAGTACTAGACCCCCATCCTCCACCCTGTCTACCTTTTCACATAACGCGACCTGGTCGGTAGCTAGACTCGAACCCAAAGACAAAGAACGTAATACTATGCTTAACCGTTTCCTATATACAATACTATCTTAATGATATTGATAGCATTGTTTGCCGAACACTTGTGATGGAATGCATGCAGTTTAAACATTATTTTTTCCGACGTGTTGATACGTCGCGCCATCACACAGTTCCAACTGGAAAGTATTTATTGCATTACTATTCTTATATACATAAATATAAATAAGGAAATGGATCCGTAGAAAAAACACGTTCAAATACACCCTACATTCAACAGAACTCTTTTACCCAATATCCGCAACACATAGGGCCATCAATAATGAGGTGGAATGGAGTCAATGAGGGTAACGCCCTTGGAATGTCTGTAGCATAATGAAATGTTGCATATTTAGTCCATACCCATTGTTGTCAAATGGTTCTTCAACATTTCAAAGGCAGTCTAGATCATATCAAAAAGACCCAGACACTTTTAATTTGGAAAAAGTAATAGATTTAAATACAAGAAAAATTAGCGCTTTAAATACCTGTTTCATTGAAAATGCAGTGTCTGTCCTGTTTTGCGCTGTAAATAATAGCATTAAATATTAAAGGAGAAAAGAATGTACAGTACAACCTCTCCAGAGCGACCCTCTTGAGCAACAACCTCCCTTCAACAACAACATGATTATCCACTGCACGATTTAACGATTGATTTAACCTCCCTTAAGCAACAACCTCTCAACAACAACACAATGTTGCTACTCCCAAAGGGCGTTTCTTTGGAGTGGTTGTACTGTAAGGTTGCACTCTATTTGGAATTAACTTATAGATGAGAAAAGAATGTAGTTCTTATGTGTAGTTCGCATGATAGAAGGTAATACTAGTATATCAACAGATTATGTTTTGTAAGAAATCCGAGAAAACTATTTACTTCTGATACAGTTCTAAATCTATAGCATCTTATTTGAATTCTATTTTTGGAAGGTTTATGCTATTGGTATATTCCATGCTAAAATGTTATTATTCTTTGAAATAAAAACGGAACAAACGATTTGTTCTACAGAAAGTCGGTAATTCTTAGACAAGAACAAAATTAATAGTCATGTTTTGGGATCATTTCACCAAAAAGGTAGGTAGGTTGCAGAGTTGTTCGTTACTGTTGTTTAAAAAAGTACCTTTCGTATTTAAATGTACGATTCGTCCACAGACACTTTCGTACATTTGGAATGAATTGTTAACAGTTTTTCCTTAAACATCCGAAGTAATACACGCAAGAGATGTTTTTCTCTTTCAGAAGAATAAACATAAAAACTGAACACCATTTAATATTACAAATTACTCGGGCTATCCTCTGTCAAATAGTTAGGCATATAGTACAACCTCTGTAGAACAACACCCTGTGGGAGCTGCAAATATTGGCTGTTGTATAGAGGTTGTTGCTCTACAGAGGTTAAATTCATAGTAAGTATCAGCTTAGGGAAATTTTGAAGGTGTTGTTATAGAGAGGTTGTTACTCTACAGAGGTTAAATTTATAGTAAATATCAGCTTAGGGAAATTTTGAAGGTGTTTTTATATAGAGGTTGTTGCTCTACAGAGGTTAACTTTATAGTAAATATCAGCTTAGGGAAATTTTGAAGGTGTTGTTATAGAGAGGTTGTTGCTCTACAGAGGTTAAATTTATAGTAAATATCAGCTTAGGGAAATTTTGAAGGTGTTGTTATAGAGAGGTTGTTGCTCTACAGAGGTTAAATTTATAGTAAATATCAGTTTAGGGAAATTTTGAAGGTGTTGTTATAGAGAGGTTGTTGCTCTACAGAGGTTAAATTTATAGTAGATATCAGCTTAGAGAAATTTTGAAGGTGTTGTTATAGAGAGGGTGTTGCTCTACAGAGGTTAAATTTATAGTAAATATCAGCTTAGGGAAATTTTGAAGGTGTTGTTATAGAGAGGTTGTTGCTCTACAGAGGTTAAATTTATAGTAAATATCAGTTTAGGGAAATTTTGAAGGTGTTGTTATAGAGAGGTTGTTGCTCTACAGAGGTTAAATGTATAGTACATATCAGCTTAGGGAAATTTTGATGGTGTTGTTATAGAGAGGTTGTTGCTCTACAGAGGTTAAATTCATAGTAAGTATCAGCTTAGGGAAATTTTGAAGGTGTTGTTATAGAGAGGTTGTTACTCTACAGAGGTTAAATTTATAGTAAATATCAGCTTAGGGAAATGTTGAAGGTGTTGTTATAGAGAGGTTGTTGCTCTACAGAGGTTAAATTCATAGTAAGTATCAACTTAGGGAAATTTTGAAGGTGTTGTTATAGAGAGGTTGTTGCTCTACAGAGGTTAAATTCATAGTAAGTATCAGCTTAGGGAAATGTTGAAGGTGTTGTTATAGAGAGGTTGTTACTCTACAGAGGTTAAATTTATAGTAAATATCAGCTTAGGGAAATGTTGAAGGTGTTGTTATAGAGAGGTTGTTGCTCTACAGAGGTTAAATTCATAGTAATTATCAACTTAGGGAAATTTTGAAGGTGTTGTTATAGAGAGGTTGTTGCTCTACAGAGGTTAAATTCATAGTAATTATCAACTTAGGGAAATTTTGAAGGTGTTGTTATAGAGAGGTTGTTGCTCTACAGAGGTTAAATTCATAGTAATTATCAACTTAGGGAAATTTTGAAGGTGTTGTTATAGAGAGGCTGTTGCTCTACAGAGGTTAAAGTCATAGTAATTATCAGCTTAGGGAAATTTTGAAGGTGTTGTTATAGAGAGGTTGTTACTCTACAGAGGTTAAATTTATAGTAAATATCAGCTTAGGGAAATGTTGAAGGTGTTGTTATAGAGAGGTTGTTGCTCTACAGAGGTTAAATTCATAGTAATTATCAACTTAGGGAAATTTTGAAGGTGTTGTTATAGAGAGGTTGTTGCTCTACAGAGGTTAAATTTATAGTAAAAATTAGCTAAGGGAAATTTTGAAGGTGTTGTTATAGAGAGGTTGTAACACTACAGAGGCCGCTATGGAGAGGATGTACTGTACTTCATGAACTATTCGTGACCTATTCATGAACTATACTTAAAAAAAAAACATGTTTTCAAGTATTCTATTTGAAAGGGTTACGACGTTTGTAGATCGCATATTAACACCTTTACGCTTGTCTCTCTTCTACAAAACTTGTATAATTAATCCAACGAAGATGAGTCAATTTTTTTTAGTTTTTACTTCCTTGATGTCGTTCAATTAACACTTAAAGTTAATCGCTTGGCGTTTAAGAGTATTGGAAAATATCTCTGCGCGAAAAGACCTAATACAATTACATGTAGAAAACAAAGTATTACTCGTATTGTAAAATAATAAAGATGTGTCCATGTTTTATCAATAGAGGGCTAGCACTTTGATTGGATTGTGTATATTTGTATTCTAAGACCTTAAATGGCCACACGGACCTACTAAAGGTCACTCTTGGGATGGACACAATGTGGGCTTCATTCACTGGTTGGCCTTTATTCGGAGATAGCCGCCGCTAACACGTGTTATAGTGAACGTTTATTGACAATCTGTATAGAAATAAAGGATCTCTTGTAATGAGATGCGATCACGAAGTCATAGCTTTCTGTTTCGTATTTGAAGAAATTTTTTTTAAAGAACATACATAATTTTCAGATATGATATACATGTACTTACGAGTATTTGATGGATGAAAACATAACGTTCGTTTAATGACACCTGATTAGTAAACCATAAGAAAACATACGGAACATTACAGAACAGAACATTATACTCATATTTTGGATTTGAACTAGGTTCATCATCCACTAAGATAACCGCATGCGTTCCCAAAGATAATATTTAAATGTCAATTACAAATGAGAATAATATAATATTTTTTTATGACTGTACAGTGCGTCGTCTCCAGAGCGGCCCTCTCTTGAGCAACAACCTCCCTTTAGCAACAACAGTATATTCTGTTTCTACTTCACGATTTAATAAACAGTTCAGCCTCTCTAGTACAACAATCTCTCAGCATAATTTTGCTACTCCCAAAGGGTGTGGATTAGGAGAGGTTGCACTGTATACTGAATCACAAATATCAGACAATTCTCAAATCATAGAAAAAAATCAATACTATCTGATCAAATCGATGGTACATACAGTAACTAAAGCATTTAAAAAGTTATAACAAATTTAATACAGCACTTTGCGTTGTTCGTTCTTGCGTTTATTTTATACTGTTCGTGCGTGAGAATTTGCAATTCAATTGGTTTGTTCTGGGTAAATTCCTTTTCTTGTTTATCCTTTTATAGATACCATGAAATCAAAATAAAAGTGATAGAGTTGATTTCTGTAAAATTGAAAGTATGTGTTCGCATGATCGGTGGTATTATAATTCTGTTTTTCAATTCCAGTAAAAAGTAATGGTATTCTTAGAATCCATATCAAGTGTCGCGCACAACCAATAAATCTTGTAGGAAACGCACCATAACATGCAAGATGACATTAGATTGAATTTCGTTTCACGAGAATGCGCGTTTCTTCGAAATCAGTATAAAACGGTTGCCAAGTTTTATTTACATTTCCACGACAACTGAACACAATTTGAAGCATTCAATTTAACGCTGTATTGTAATGGGCTGTGGGAAATTTGACATTTTATTGCAACTTAATTTTCAAAGAAATAATATATCATATTTATTTTCAATTTTCACGAAATCTCGAATCTACGGACATTTGAATTAGACTTTGTTTTTGTAAGTAAATGGTGTTTTTATTTAAGAAAATGCTCACGACATCAATCTTGGGGTAACTATCGATTTGTTTTTTCTGTTGTTTACCGACCAATTCGGAAGCAGCAATAGTCATCTCAGAGGACCCGCCTCCGTGGTCGAGTGGTTAAAGTCGCTGACTTCAAATCTCTGTAACCTCTCACTGATAGAGGGTCATGGGTTAGAGCCCAGTTGCCGACCATGTCTCTTTATGTGGGAAAGTAGGCAGTTGCTTACGAAAATGAGAGTCTGTCTAGTACCGGTTCTTTCCAGGAAAGATGGTTAGGTGAACTGTCCGCCTCATATGACTCTGACTGTTGAAAAGGGGCTTAAACACGATATAAACAAACAAAACAAAAACATTTCAGAGCCGCCACAGGGAGCGGGGAGATAAGGTACTAGAATATCGATAAAAACATGTCGATCTAGGACTAATAGAATACTGTATTTTCATTTATTTTGTTAGGCTCAATTTTCGGGTTTTTTACTAAAATGGCTTTTTCGAGGGAACATAAATTCGTGGAGTTTGATTTTTGAAAAGAAATGCCTTATCTCTGTATTTAAATTCGTAGGGATTTGATTCCGTGGATGAGCAGACCTACGAAATCCACGAAATTAAATCCCCAACGAAAATTAATGATTCTACAGTAGTCAAGGAGAACAGGCCATCGTATATAACCGAAATGTTGTTGAAACACGGCATTTAACTCACGTAGTCTTAAACTGCATTGTACTTAAAATTATTAGTGCGTAAGCTTCTATATTGACGTAAATCTATAGGACATATCAGTTACTCATGCATTATTTAAAACTTATGAAAATAATGAGAAAGTTTAAGGTACGTTAATTGTCATCTCGCACACGGCGGGATCTCTCTATTATTTGTAACATCAAAATTGAATACATTACTCATTGTATTGTTTTGTTCGGGGTGCACTCTTTGCTACGTTGCAATTGCGTTATATATCAACCAACGGAGACTCTTTGCTCATTAAAATCACTTAAGCAGAGATTATTAGCGAGATGTCTTCTTATCTTGATAGCATTTTGATGTCATTCTCAGCACCCAGTGTTCTTGGGCGACGCTTTATTCTCTGCCAGCATGTTTACTACAACGTATAGTCAAATATGTGAACAATATTGCAAATATTACCCTTGGGTAAGACAAAATGTGACCTTAATTGACAGGTGTCCTGTATACAGAGCTTGTTTTGTTCAGGATAATCTATGACGGTTTTTAAAGGACTGCCTTTATTTTCAATCTGGCCCCGAGGTTATAAAACTTGAGATCCGTCTCCGAGCTCAAAACTAATATTTTGTCTTTTAATGAATCAAAGTTAATTGTGATCAGACAATAATGATATTATTGATACATTAGCCTTGCAGGATAATTGATCTGAATATGTATTTAAACATTAATCAGCTCAGTCCTTTCAACCATAATACTTTGAGAACGGAATTGAACTTTGAGATCGGAGACCGTTCTCAAGTTTTATAACCTCGGGGCCTGGCCCTTATTTACAGTCTAATCACAACCCCGAGTCAAAGGGCACTTGCGTTTTAATGTAATTATTTAGCACTTATCTGCGATGTAAGTAACCAATCAATTAGAGTGGCCTGTTATGTATACACACATTTAATACATTTCATCCGTCATTTAATTAACAACTCTAACACACAGAAATGTACATATTATGGTTTGTGTAAATTGAACGAGGGTCGTCCACGAAGGTTTTGATAACTTCACTAAGCCTATATTTTTCATAATATTATGATCAAGCGTTTTTTGCTGAAGAATTTAGACTTCTTCTAGCATTTTTTAAAATTGCTTTGTTTTAAATGCGCAATTTTTGAATTCTCTGAATTATCTTTACCAAAAAGCAATTTTTTTTCAAGTTTCCTTGTTTCAATATCTTGACTATAACCAATGTAACTGATGCACCATGTATTTTTTGGACTGACATGCTGTTATACAAATATTGTCGTTCAATATTCGGAATCGCGTGTAATATAGCGATGTTAAATTGAAAACCGCACCAATAACTTGACTGACTCGACGGGAATCTAGTTTTATAAGCCAAGAGGTTTAAATTAAATATTTTCTGAAGGAACAAGCAGTATGCAGTCCAATTAAATTTATATTTTATATGAAGCGATCAAGTGTTTGATTGTCACACACCTTATATCTAGAGTACATGAACGATTATTACTTGCAGAGACAAAGCTACATGTAAAAAGTTCAGCCTTGCAACTTAGCCAAATGCTGTATTCAGAAAATTACAGAAAACGGATAGGCCGGCGTGCATTAGGATTTTACACCGTGCAAGTTAAAGATCCATGGAAAATTGTTTAAACTTAATCAAGTACGTCGTGTAAATATCGTCTGAACACAATTTTATAAAACATAATTCATAGTGGCATCCGGGATCAAGAGTTTAGAATATCTTGCTAATTAATAGTTCCTTGCCGTTGTTAGTTCGAATCCCACTGCGACAAAAACAATGTCACATATAATACGAGGGAAATGTCTTTATTGTATACTCTGAAGGTCGATGGTACTACACATGAGTACGCTTTGGGTATCCCTGTACCCTTAGAAGCTGAAAAAGGTTGTCATAGGAACCTGGCTGTTGTTGTGACGTCAGACACAGCAAAAACTATACATAGTTTGTGTTCTGAGAGGACGGTTAATATAAAGTACTGCAGAGGTAGTACAAGTGTTTGTCTGTATCCAGTTTTGCGCCCCTTTTTCAACAGCCAGAGTCATATGAAGGGGACAGTTCATCTAACCATCGTTCCTGGGAAGAACCAGTACTCGACTCCCATCCTCCGTAAGCAACTACTGCCTACTTTCTCACATAAAGAGACATGTACGGTTAGCTGGGCTCGAACCAACGACCCTCTATCAGTGAGAGGTTACATTGATTTGAAGTCCGTACCCACTCGACCACGGTGGAGGATATGGTGACCAGGAACTTGATAAAACTAAGAGACTATATTTAGTCAACGTAACAATACGTACATTTACACCAAACAGTGTCAAAGTAAATACTGTACTTTCATTTATTTTCGTTGGGCTTAATTTTAATGTTTTTTACTAATATGGCTATTTCGTTGGGACATGAAATCGTATTTTTGGGGGGGGGGGGGTAGGAAAAATTCCTTATCTCTGCTTTTAAATTCGTGGGGATTTGATGTTATGGATGAGCTGATCCACGAAATCCACGAAATTAAATCCCCAACGAAAATGAATGATTCCACAGTATTGAATTCGGAAGAGCTGAGGAAGACATTTTTTTATTTCCAAACAGCTTATACATTTACAAGGATGCAAATATGCATATGATTATAAGATAAGAACTCAAATGTTGTTTCTTTCTAGTCAAACCGAAACCTTTCCATAGACTGTCAGTTATCTTCCATATTATTATGCAAATGGCCGCTCTGCTAATCCTAATTTGTCATGTTAAGTTATCTGCTATGCCAGTCACTATATACTCATTAAGAGTATTTGGTTATTGACCCTTTGTGAACAAGCAGTATTTTTGTAATACATGCAGTAATATTTTTGTGTAGCATCAAGCAAATACGTTTTAGGTGTGTGATACCTTAAGATACGTCAGAAAAGTACAGTATTAGGTGTGTGATACCTTAAGATACGTCAGAAAAGTACAGTATTAGGTATGTGATACCTTAAGATACGTCAGAAAAGTACAGTATTAGGTGTGTGATACCTTAAGATACGTCAGAAAAGTACAGTATTAGGTGTGTGATACCTTAAGATACGTCAGAAAAGTACAGCTCTATTTAAACGTACCATCAGCATATATACCCAAACATAACACTGTACTCAATCATCATAAAAATGATAAGAAATAAAAGATACGGCAAATCGCTTTGGGCTCCACAGATAGCAGAGTATTCGAGCCTGCAACGATAAATCAGTTGTCAAAACGTCCCTATAATTGTATGAGATGACGATATTTGTTAAGAATGAAATATTCATGATCTTTGGTAATCGGGAAATTAATTGTTCCGAATATTATTGATACGCCGGCTATGTCTTATAATGTAACTTAAGCTTATTGTAATATAGATTAAGACGTAGAATCAAAAGACTATTGCGACTACTCGAATTCAGACATTTCATCGAAGGTCATTTCTCTTCCTGTGTCGATCATTCATTAGCTTAAATTGGCCGTAAATAGCAGAATGTTATTAAGAATTAAGAATGTTAACTCTGGTTGAGAATCACGGAAACATATTAGTTCAACTTCCCGCTGATGTGTATAAATAAAATACCTCTGAAAACAGTTGAATCAATGAAGTGACCTTTAAGTCAGGTTTAATACATAGTCTGACTTATATATCTTGATCTATGCCTTCAAACGCTTGCTCTACGCCATACTGTATGCTCGCTAGAATTGTTGCTGGTCATTTAAAGTCCCATTAGCTTTTTTCTATAAAAAATACAAATGTATATGCAAAAAACAAGCAACTGCTTATATTATCTCAAATTAATTTCTACCGACGAAACGACCCTTTTCTTCTAAAAACACTCATTTCGCTGTGAATTTTGCTTTTAGTGTAAACATGAAATATATAGAGCGTGTGACGTCACTATGCAGTATGCATAATATGACTGCGAGAAAACACAGCTTTTCTATTTATAGTTTTTTTTTTCAATGATATTGAAAAAAATACGATAATGATTTCGGAAACATTTTTATCTTGCTATAAATTATGCACGGGAGGAAACACACCGTTTTCCTCTGTTATAGAACAAACAGAAACTATTACGACTGATACATTTATAAGCTTATGGGACTTTAAATTAAGCGTGTCAGGTTCTTTTTATACGGAACATAACTAAATCTAGTATTATACAATGTCTCATTGAATGTCTCGCTTTCATTACAATATGAATTAGCAATATTTACATGTGAATTTCTCCTGAGTGTCTAACATCTAATTTGTCTGCGTTTTAATGACGTCCTACGAGGATTATTTTTTATGCTTTGGCATACAAGCGGATTGTAACAGCCTTGTCTAATACGAAACAAAACGAAGTATAGCTTATTTGAATTTGTGCAAAATCGGAATCAAAAATATATAATATCAAATCATTTAAAATTTCATATCGATCATTAAACGATAATTTCAACAATTTTTCACGGGTTTAATAGCATACCAAAGAGAAGCGGACATTTTTTGCAGAATTAAACTGACTTGCCCATAATGGCCTAAATGAGTGTACCAAAGAGGAACGGACATATTTTTGGAACCCGCATAGTTGTATAGGTTTCAAATATCGGACATGATTTACAGAGAGATTTTTAATAAAAAAAAAGATGACAATTATCGTTTGACTTGTTGTCAATTTAAATTTTCTGTGGAGGTACCCAAATTTTCGAAGATTAAAAAAAACGGAAGATCTATTTAAAAAAAAACTCACGGTAATAATCGAATTCTATCAAGAGAAGTACTATGTATAGATCATCGTGTAATATCTTCAGAAATTAATATTTTTCCATCTTCAATAAGGGCAATAACTCTTGCATATCTATAAAAGCGATCTCGTTCAAAAATTGATGCTCATATTCAAACCACAATTTGTTTATATTAACAAATTTCGATTCGCTTTCGTATGCAATACACAAAATGGGAAAAAACCACACACACACAACAATATTTATGTTCCAAACGCTTGCGTTTTCTTATTTTCGTCATCGGCGCGACCAGTTACAAACTATCAATATGGTCTAGACGAATACTAATGGCGCATTTGTGCATGGTTATTATTACAAAACGAGTTTGAACAAAGCGATTGTCAATTTGGAGAGGTAAGTGCTGTAATATACGTAGAATAATCGCATATACAAAGTACCTGATGGTGTCGCGGTCAATAGCTGCAAGCAAATCGTTCATTGTTTTGTTATATTGGCTAAGAAACGGCATAAATATATTCTTTTGACTTACAATATGTAACAGCCCATGTTTTTATCCTTTTCAACCACTCGATAGTGATTGTAACGTCTAGAAATTGCCACTGATATAGCACTACATCACTACGTAATCATAATAATCGTCACATTAATTCGCAATCGTGACTTCTCGGGTATTTCCGTCACTGAGAAATACGCTTCGTATATAAGTGTGCGGTTACAAATTTTGGTGAACATGTGGCAGAAATTCAAACGTGTTGATAAAATGGACATCAAGTTAAAAAGTAAAATGTTGTTTCCATCGTTGGATTCCCAAGGTCAGACACATATAAAACACAGCCCGTGAACGACAACAACACCCATATGGCGGCATGTTTGTTATGTCCGAGTTATTTTCGAGACAAAAACTGAGGAATTTCGGTTAATTAATTTCAGAAGCGTGACCAGAACGTCTTGTTTAGTATCGTTAGTTTTCTCTAAACTCTCTATAACATGCACTAACGTTTATGACTTGAACTCTACACAGCACGGCCGGTTAGCTTAGTGGTAAGAGCATTGATCTACTGATAAAGAGGTTGTGAGTTCGAACCCCGGGTGAGGCTCACACTGTCCGTGACAAATTTGGCTGAAGATATTACATCCTATGCTAAATTGTCCTCCACCTCTGAATCATGTGGTGTACCTTGGTTGTAGCTTCCGAGTAGAATTACTTCTGGTTAGTACTGGTTAAGGCCTAAATGAAGTCCAAGGAAGCTTGTCAGGGTAACCTCCCGCAACAATATCACAGAAATAATTTTGACAATGGCGTTAAATCTGATGAAATAAACAAATGGTTAACTCTAACATCACGGTTCCACAAACCGAGAAAATACAGGTAGACGCTTATGGAATTAAATCATGGTAAACTAACCGATAGCTGCACTTTTTCCTTAAACGCTCTAATATCTAAATATTTTATGCCTTAGCCTGTAGCTTATCTATGAATTGACACATGATATGTTTACTAGAGAATGTAATTGGTTTATAAACCATTTAGAACAATTATCGTGGAAGAATTGTCTGCGACAAGACACGATGAAAAGAAGGTGATCATCTTAGCTGACGGGGACTTGTTAAATTACCATTTGTTTGAATAATATATTGGGCTGATCGGTGGTCGAGTGGTAACGCGCTGCACTGACAAACGAAAGGTCATGGGATCTATTATCGACTTTGCCTTTCGAATTTCTATTTGACGCTGGTCAGATACCAAATATAACGAGCGAACTCCTGTGTCTATAGAAAGTCACAGGGAACGGAAGAGGCATGTATCTATGCTCTACACCCAGGCACGATAAAGAGCCCGGAAAACTGTTCGAAAAGAGTAGGGATATAAATGCCTGGTTCTCCTGTATCTTATCTCCCTCCCTCTCTAGGGCAGCTCTGAAATGACCATAACTGTCAACTGGGCCGTTAAACTGCAGACAAATAAATCAAATTATTCACGGAGGCTTATAAGATGCGTCCCATAAGCATATATATAAACTTATCGGTCGTAATAGTTTCTATTTGTATTAAATAAACGGAATCCGGGGCGTTTTCCTCCCGTGCACACATTATTTCCAAAACCATTATCGCATTTTTTTCAATATCGTTAAAAAAATATATTATTTATAGAACAGCTGTGTTTGCCATAAAGAGACATCACGCGCTGTTCTGTCTGTTCTATATATTTCAAGTTTACAAAAGCAGAATTTACAGTGAAATGAGTGTATTTAGAAGAAAAGGGACTTGCTTCGTAAGTAATTATTATCTTGGGATGATATCAGCAATATTTTTTTACTTATATTTTCTATAGCAAAACAGATAATGGAACTTTAATATCTTAGAGATTGTGTACTGCCAGTGGTATTGTTTCTTAGTAATATTCTGAAAACTATACTTAAAGATCATTCTACTTTGATATCGTTATCAAAGAGAAGTGCACTGTCACAGCTATCCTTATTAGCTTTGCTAACTCGCAATATCTATGGTATGTTGGTGATTGTCCCTGGCATATTTATGAATTTTATGTACTAATAATGCAATTGGAGATGAACTCCACTATTTATGCCAATTTCCCTTCTTCGCTAGTGAACGTAACCGACTTTCATCATTTGCTATTAATGCGTACCAGACAAACCAATATTTCCAACGTTTCCATTGTCCCTGGCATATTTATGAATTTTATGTAATAATAATGCAATTGGAGATGAACTCCACTATTTATGTCAATTTCCCTTATTCGCTAGTGAACGTAACCGACTTTCATCATTTGCTATTAATGCGTACCAGACAAACCAATATTTCCAACGTTTCCAACGAATTATATGTGAAGAAAATGTCGATAGATTAGTCGATATAATTATGTAAAATTATCTATTTAATTTTTAAAACTACCAAGAATGCACCTGACGATCCTTATTAAAACTCATATCTTTTCTATCCTTATTTACCTGCCTTCACTTTTGTAAATATCACATTTCTGAGAGGGTGTTATTAAAAATTGTCTGCGCGTGAAAAAAAATGCTGACCGAGTCAGCGCCGAGGTCAACATTATGTTTTCGAGGGCTGCAATGTGATATTTATTTTATAATACCGAAGATTTCATAGAAATATGAAAAGAAAAATATGTCACAATATTTTAATAAGCAATGACATTACACAGACTATTAAGCTTTTACTAGCGCTTCAGTAAACGAAGTTTTGGTCTAATTAAAAGTATTTTCAACTAGAATGTACAATTTAAAACATATTTTATTATGTAAGTAAGTAAGTAAGTAAATATTTTATTAAAGTGACATGTGTACATGTTACATAATATACAAATATAGAAAGTAAATAACACACCCGGCCCAATGGACCTATAAGTCACCTATACAAATCAAGTATAAAGTTTCACATGAAATTATTTTCGATGATGAATATCATGAGTAAATGAATATGAAATGCATAATACATGTAGTTAATGACAACGTTTTGTTTGATTAATTATATATTTTGTTTCTTCTTCTAATATACGCCTTAACAATATACTTGGCTAATTTTCTTGGGATATTAATATTAAGGTATCTAAGTTTATCACTATCAGACATATTATTAAACTGATTATCAGATAATTGTTCATTAAATGTTGATGTTCTAATATCATTGTAAAATGTACAATGAAGAAGAAAATGTTTTTCGTCTTCAATCTGTGTTAAATCACAGAATATACAGAGTCTTTGTTCCGGAGGCTCACCAATATATCGTCCGGTTTCTATTCGTAAAGGTAGCACACCACATCTAAATTGAGTCAACATTGACCGTTCTTGTTTGTTTAGATTTAATAAAACATATTTTTCAATTTCAAATTCATCTTTGAAAGTCACATAAGTCCGTAATTTTGGTACTTTTTTAACGTCTTCCTTCCAAATATTCGAGTAGTAGTTATTTATTCTGGTTTTGACGATGTTAATGTTTATTGGTGTTCTGGTTTCAAAGTAGTTACTAAGATTTAGCTTGGACATAACAGTTTTTAAATCACTACACCAATTATTTCGACATTTGTTATAGTCTGTATTGAATACACGTTTGATAAGTCTGTTGTCATTAAATAAAATAAGTCTGTTCCAATATCGGATTATCGATATCCAACGACGATAATTACTCGGCAGCCATCCCGTGTCGGCGCTGATTACTAGCTTAGGGGTAAATCTATGCACGCCCATAAAGTACCGTAAAGCACGATATTGTACATTGTCTATTGCTTGATTATGTATAAAACCCCATACAGAAGCACAATAGTCCAAGATTGGAAGAACACATGATTCAAATAGTTTGTTATATGATCTAAAACCAAAGTCTTTGTAATTATGTATTTTGGATATTATTTTCCCCAAGGCACGACCAGCACCTTTGGCGAGAGCGTCACAGTGGAACGAGAAATTGTTTTTGTCGTGAAAAATGACTCCAAGATATTTATATCTATCGACCGTTTCAATGATATTGTTGCCAATTTTAAACACATGATTTGATAAATTGGCACGACTTTTTCTGAAATGCATGCATTTACTTTTGTCTGTGTTTATCAAAACACGCCATTTTTTACACCAATTATGCAGCGTGTCTAACATAATCTGTAGTTTCTCATCCGACTCGGCTAATAAGCAAATATCGTCTGCGTATAGTAATATGGATAGTTTATCATCTCCAATGTCTATTCCAAGTTCAAGGTCATTGATTTCTTTGACCAGATCATTTGCAAATATTGAGAATAGTGTAGGTGAAAGGTTGTCTCCTTGCTTAACTCCACTGTTACAAAAGAACCACTCTGTAAGCTGATTATTGATGCGTACACAAGAAGAAGATTGGGAATATAAACTTCTTATAGAGTTGTATATTTTACCGTCTATGTTATTGAGTAGTAATTTGTAAAGCATCATGTCTCTATCTATAAAGTCAAAACATTTGCGTAGATCTATAAAAGCTGTTAGAACTGAGTTATTGTTTCGTATTATTGAATTTAATGTAAACACATGGTCTTCACATGATCTATTACTTCTAAATCCATTTTGCTCATCTGCGAGAATATTGTTTTGCTCTAAATATTTGGTAATACGTTTGTTCATAAACGAACTATAAAGTTTGCTGACACAGGATAATAGGCTTATACCTCTATAGTTCATTGGTATACGTTTGTCCGTTGTGCAATCCTTTAATATGGGGCAAATAATGGCTTTTCGCCATAATGACGGTATTATACTCGAATCAAACACTAGCTGGAATAACTGCTGAAGTACCGCTATAATTGGGGGATTTTTCAATACGCAGTACGGTATTTCGTCATATCCGCTGGCCGATCGCGATTTCGCATGCGTCACAATTTGCGTTATTTCTTCAATGTTGATGTTGCAATTAAGGGTTTCATTCGGTACGTACAAGGGATCTTTCATGTCATTTTCGATCAGTAGTTTGTGTGTTTTTGCCTGATTATAGTGGTTCTCATCAAATTCAGTATTATTCGAGCACGTATATAGATTCTCAAACTCCAGCCTCCATTTCTCGAAAACCTTATTTTCGTCATTTGATGTTATTCCGTTAATGTCAATGATTTCTATTGGTATCGATTTATCTGTTCTTGGACCAAGATTTTTTATTTTTTCCCAAAAGTCATTCGGGTTTGCTGACAGCGTCTCTTCAATATCGCACGATACCGTCTGTCTGTACGCGCGCTCCGTTTGCCTCAGTACCTTATCAAACTCATTTCTAGCTACAATATAGTTTCTATGTAGAGCTGTTTTAACATTTCTGTTTGACGAACATCGCAGAAAATCCCGTTCATTTTGTCTCATAACATTCCAAAGTTCAGTAAGAGTTTGGTTCCAGTATGGTTTTTTAGTTTTTAGTCTTTTACTTGATCGTTTTGACGCATCATATTTTGGTATAGTAGCATTCATTTCCGCTATGATGACGTCACATAACTTATTGTATATACAATCAATGTCTTGCTGTGATTCCCTACATTGTTCGATGTTTGAAATAATATCTAGAATGGCCAGTCTGGTCAATTCGTTTTCCATGAAAGTTTCTGGTATTTTGTGTAATTTAAAACGTGATGTTTTGAATACTGGGAAATTAGACTGTCCCTGTTCACTGTAACATTCCGATATATTAAAATGGGTTAATAGTACGCTGTGATCAGGTAGACGTGATCGTTCCCCTAGTAATCCGTGCAGGTTATTATCATCAACAATAGACTGAGCTGTGATCGTTTGAAAATCTACACAATTATGAAAACAGTCATGAGGAACACAAATATAATCAACCACTGCTTTACCCTTACGTGATATTGAAGTGAAGTTATCTCGATTACTGTCAAATCTACCGTTAAGCACGCAACATTTTGACTCGTTTAAGAAGTCTAATAATTCATGACCATGTTGATTGACTGTCTTATCGAATACGTTCCTTGTTGGTATGGTATCAATATTGTCCATTACGTCTGATAAAGATCCGATGCGCGAGTTAAAATCTGCCGCAATGAAGATACTGTCAGAATCACAATTAATGTACATTTGTGCAAGCAAATGCGCAAAGAATCCTTGGGCGTCGCGGCCCCGTGTGGAGTTTTCCGGGGGTAGGTAACAAGAGTAAACTACAAATGAATATTCCGATATTCTATGCACAAATTTAACGCCTAATATTCCATCGTAAGATTTATCCATTATAGAAATATCAAATTTTTCACAAATTCGATGGTGTACTAATATTCCAACTCCACCAGACGGTTTTGGTGCGTTTCTATGTATTTCGGTGCGGTTATATCCATACCAAGAATAATCCGGAACATTGATAACTTGCAAGTTTTGCAAGATGAGTTTCACAAATAGATAATATATCAGCATTTATTGATGTGACTAGATTTTGGCGTAATGTATTATTTTCATTGGTCCAGCCGCAAACATTGAAATGAGCAATCTTTATAGATTCATTCGAACGGGTTGTATTCTAGGTGGTCATGTGTTCGGGGTGATGCTGCGGAGTGCGCGACTTGATACGTCCATTAGCGTCGACACGTAGTGTGTGTCCTGGTGGAAGTTCACGAAGAAGAGTTCTAGCGTTGAGTTCAATCAATCTTTCGGTGTGAGATTTACTACTTTTCAAGTATACTCTCTTGTAGATCTCAGAAGTTTCAAGATTCTTTTTGTTCCTCAGCACAAGAATTTTTTCATCAATATTTTGGAAACTAATTTTAACCAAAGGGGGTCGGTTTTGATATCTCGCACGGACTCTCGTTGCTCCCGTTACTAGCACATTAGATGAGACTTCGTCACCAAGACAATGTATGATGTCTTCCGCTTTACGGATGAGATCCTCGCCTTCGGTTATTGGTAATCCACTGGCAATAATGGTCAATTCATGATCGTTTGTTGGATCTGATTGACGATGTGTCCCGTTATTTGTGTTATTGGTGATTCCCGTGGATGTGTTAACACCGGATTCAATTTGTCCAAGTCTGTTTTGCATTGACTGAACTGTTGTCAAAAGTTGGTCGATACGATTGCTCTCTTTGTTTAAATCCATGGTCAACTCGTCCCGTAAGGCCCTGACTTTTGTATCAATGTTCTCCATTAATTCTGTTTTAAATTTATCTAACTTGGATTCAAACATACGTTTCATACCATCCTGACTTTTTTTAATCTCTGACACAGCCGTAATTAACGTATCTAGTTTTTTCGACATACATTCACTAGGTCCACCTGACGCCATGTTTGTTAATGTTTGACTATACTCATTAGAACTAGAAATTAAGGATTGCTCTGCATCACATCTTACTCTGGTTGGTAAGGAATCAATGTTAACAACACAATAATCAGCTTCATTTTCAGTCTCATATAAGATGGAATTTGTGTCTCTTAAAATGTCACTTACATGTGTGTTTTCCAATGACGGGCCTCCAAATTTGGCTTGTTTACTAACGTTTGAATTATCGTCCGATTCACTTCCACTACTATTCCTATTTTTCCTCTTTTTTAATCGATTTTTCTTCACCATATTACTTTCATAATTTAAGTTAATGACTTAAACTCATGTTCATACATTTATTTTGCACTTATATCCACATATATCCAATGTTTTGATATTTTTTGCGGAGCGCCAAAATTCGCGTCCGTTCGATAAGATCACGTGACAGTAATTCTAGCTTTATTAAGAGGTATTAAGCTTTTACTAGCGCTTCAGTAAACGAAGTTTTGGTCTAATTAAAAGTATTTTCAACTAGAATGTACAATTTAAAACATATTTTATTATGAACAACTCACCAAATAAATGGAAAATGATTTAATGACCGAAATCTGTTTGAACTGTACGCGCGCATTATTTCTGCTCATTGTGTTACAATAAATTAACGCCCGCTAAAGTATATGAGACTTTACATTGGAATCGGGAGTGAGGTATATTATAATAAAATGTTTTTATAATATCTGACGCGCCTCCGTTGACGGGTGGGTTAATCTCGCTGACTTCCAATCACTGTAACCTCTCACTGGGTTCGAGCCCCGCTACCGACCACGTCTCTTTATGTGAGAAAGTAGACATTTTCTTACGGAGGACGGGAGTCTAGTACTGGTTCTTCCCAGGAACGATGGTTAAGTGAACTGTCCGTCTCATGTTGAAAAGGGGCGTGAAACCGTTCGATTTAAAAACAAACAAAATAAATGTATACTTCTTGTCACAATATACTATATGTGTTGGGTGTAGCAATAAAATGTTAAATGCGACGTGCATCAATATGTGTAATTAATAAACCCGTTACGTTTAAATGTCAAAGGCGACGCTCGTGGACCACGTGCGGATCGGATAGAAAGTTGATCGGACATAACAACGAATATAGACAATAAATATTAAGTGGCTTTCTCTGTTAGAGGAATAATTTCCTGGGAAAATTAAAACAAATGACAGACAATTGACGTGTAAATTAACTGCATTTCCTTTTTCTACTGTGTACAAACAAACCATTTTAATATCACTAGAATTTTTAAAAGTGATGCGCAATTCTAGAAAGGTTTGCATGTACGCATTTTAGGAATATTAACTACAGTATCCCCTGCGCGATTCTAGTTTGGTCCGGTGCAGCTCTAAAATAGCCCGGTACAATTCTAAAATGGTCCGGTACAATTCTAAAATGGTGCGGTATAATTCTAAAATAGCCCGGTACAATTCTAAAATGATCCGGAACTGTTCTAAAATGGTTCGGTACAGTTTAAAATGGTCCGGTACAGTTCTAAAATGGTCCGGTACAGCTCTAAAATAGGTCGGTACAATTCTAAAATAGTCCGGTACAATTCTAAAATAGTCCGGTACAATTCTAAAATGGTTCGGTACAGTTCTAAATGGTCCGGTACAGTTCTAAAATAGTCCGGTACAATTCTAAAATAGTCCGGTGCAGTTCTAAAATGGTCCGGTACAGTTCTAAAATAGTCCGGTTCAGTTTTAAAATGGTTTGGTACAGTTCTAAAATTGTCCGGTTCAGTTCTAAAATGGTCCGGTTCAGTTTTAAAATGGTTTAGTACAGTTCTAAACGGTTTGGTACAGTTCTAAAATGATCCGGTGTAATTCCAAGATGGTCTGGTTTGAGTCATTCTAAAATGGTCCGGTACAATTCTAATATGATCCGGTACAGTTCTACAATGGTCCGGTACACTTCTAGAATGGTCCGGTACAGTTCTAAAATAGTCCGGTACAATTCTAAAATATTTAAAAGGTCCGGTAAAATTCTAGATTGGTCCGGTACAATTATAAAATAGTTCGGTAAGTTGTTTTAAAAGATTATGTACACTTCTTGAATGGTCCGGTACAATTTTCGAAAGGTCCAATCTATTTCGTGTTTAAGTGTACGCTTCAACAAGTATTCTTAAATTGCTTTAAGAAAATATCATACTAGTTGCAGAGCGAGCAAATTAATAAAACATTTCTATGATAGAATTGTTGCAGAAATAGATTTTCTCCAAAGATGTTCATCAATAAAATGGAATTGTGGTTTTTATTTGATATCAGATCTGACCTAGAAATTATTCCGGAAGACCAGTGCTCACACTGATACGTTAATATGCGTCTTGCTTCCAAATACATGTTTCATATGAATTACTCGAGAAAAAATGTATGAATGAACTTCTGCAATTCGTCTCCATTTGTGTCACAGATATTCAGTATTATTCTCCCAGGATCTGTCAGGTCAAGTTACTGGCTAGAAATGGAAGCCAAGAAACATGTTTAGGTTAACATTCGAGCATAAAAACAAACAAAAAATCAAGCCCAAATAAACTGAAATACTCCGCATGTAGCTGTATTGATTTGATTAAGATATTTAAAGCCCCATTAGCATTTTGGATGTTAAAATTAAAGTAGGTCTTATTTTACCTAGAAAGATATCTTATCAGTGAAATTGACTTTTATTTTCAATAAAAACATTCTGAAATGTTATTTTTTAATCACAAAGTACATATAGGAATATAGCACAGTATTTAAAAAAAAATGATATTGCAAAAAAATAAGAAAAAGCGTCTGACAACATTTCTACGAGATGTGGCAAAAGAAAGGCATCTTGTAATATTGTTTTAGAGCAAATAAGATATATTTCTTATATTTTACTATCATAACATATATTGTTCTGTATTACTAAATTTAAAAACGCTAATGGGGCTTTAACGCCTTTTTAATTTAAAAACAATTATAATAATATATAATATAATAACTATACGGAGGCTGGTTTACATGACCATTTTATCATGTTTGTGAAGTTGGCGGCCAAGCGGCCTAGCGGCCTGGTGGCGTGAAGTTTTGCGATTTTTCCCTTCCAAAATAGTTTTTAATGCTTATAGAACGTGATTCTGATGCATTTCTGGGCGATTGGGGGTATACAATTCTAGGCCGCTAGGCCGCCAACTTCACGCCGCCAGGCCGCTAGGCCGCCAACTTCACGCCGCCAGGCCGCTAGGCCGCCAACTTCACGCCGCCAGGCCGCCAACTTCACGCCGCCAGGCCGCTAGGCCGCCAACTTCACGCCGCCAGGACCAAATTCTAACCAGTACTAACTTACCATTCTACAAGTGTAGGAAATTCAACAAGTTTCTTCAAATCTTCACAAAAAGGTTGCTTGAGAAGTATAGAGCCATTGTTTATTAAGATGTTGTGTTTTCGAGTTTCGGCGAAGTACATTTTTTTCTGTACCAGCTTGTATAACATGCCGACGACTCCGACCGCTGATTAAATCCTCAAACTTGGAAATTTCTCACCATTTCTAACATACATCCCAAGACACAATCCTTAAAGCGATTGTTTATTTCTGAAAAATCAACCGGGGGCAATGTCTATCGAAATAATGATGCCTTCAGTCGAATGAATTTGCAACTGAATCAGTGTGGCACAATTTCTGAATGTAGTAAAATGAAAGTCATGTTTTTTAATGAAATGACCCCTTGTCGCATCAATAAGATGTAGAACGAATGACAAATCAAAGTACCGAAAGTACTCATGGAAACTGAACTTACATACCCTAGTCTTGCAACAATGAGCGGGAACTACTTTAACGGCAACTGCATGGCGGATGTAAAACACATAATACAGGTACTTCGGTCCGCATCATTGCAAATTGATGCGCGCCGAGCGAGGGACGGCTATGGAAATCTGAACTATCGTTTAATTTCAAAAAAAAAAATACATCTCATCACGGCGGTCGTCTAATTTGTCATAATATAACAGCACGGGTCGAGAAAAGTCAACATATCGTGTTACAAACATTTCAAATTAACGAGTGATGAAGACAAATGAGGCAATTTTGTCTTCTACAAACTCGGGATCGAAATTAAAAACTCACTTCATTAAAACATTTCCTCAAACTCGGCATAATTATTAAAGTTGTTTACGAATTCAATTACATTCCCGCTACACGATGCGAGGACATAAGTTTTCTAAGCTTGTAAGATAAGATTTATGATCATTTCATTTCAGAGACACGAACAAGCGCCGCTAATAAACTTCGTAATTTCTAGACGGCGTCGGATATTGTATAACAATCTTTCAATTACTGTATAACATCTCTCTAAGATTACGTATAGTAAAACCCGGTCTGTAAGAATCTCTCTCAGGACCGCCACAGTGGTCCAGTGTTTCGTGCGGTTGACTTGTAACGCCGCGATCCGGGTGCGAGTCTCTTTCGAGGCAAGTCATATCCTTCCATGAAATTTTGACAAACATGTCGAATTTCTACACATTGTGGCGAAGTTGACGGCGTCTTTTTTGATGGATAGAATAAAGTCAAGGCAGACTGGTTAAGTGAACCGGTCATCATATATATCGGAACAGTTGTATAAAAAGCATCGACACACTAATATCATAAAGAATAACTTCTCTCTAATTGCGTAAAGTGAACACCATCTATCGGTCTCTGTAAGATTACGAAACGTGGACACAGTCTATGAATTTCTCTTATATTACGTAAAATGGACACAGTCTATGAATTTCTCTTATAATTACGTAAAATGGACACAGTCTATGAATTTCTCTTATAATTACGTAAAATGGTCACAGTCTATGAATTTCTCTTATATTACGTAAAGTGGACACAGTCTATGAATTTCTCCTATATTACGTAAAGTGAACACAGTCTATGAATTTCTTTTATATTACGTAAAATGAACACAGTCTATAAATTTCTTTTATATTACGTAAAATGAACACAGTCTATGAATTTCTCTTATATTACGTAAAGTGGACACAGTCTATGAATTTCTCCTATATTACGTAAAGTGAACACAGTCTATGAATTTCTCTTATAATTACGTTAAATGGACACAGTCTATGAATTTCCCTTATAATTACGTAAAATGGACACAGTCTATGAATTTCTCTTATAATTACGTAAAATGGACACAGTCTATGAATTTCTCTTATATTACGTAAAATGGACAAAGTCTATGAATTTCTCTTATATTACGTAAAGTGGACACAGTCTATGAATTTCTCCTATATTACGTAAAGTGAACACAGTCTATGAATTTCTCTTATATTACGTAAAATGGACACAGTCTATGAATTTCTCTTATATTACGTAAAATGGACAAAGTCTATGAATTACTCTTATATTACGTAAAGTGGACACAGTCTATGAATTTCTCCTATATTACGTAAAGTGAACACAGTCTATGAATTTCTCTTATATTACGTAAAATGGACACAGTCTATGAATTTCTCTTATATTGCGTAAAATGAACACAGTCTATGAATTTCTTTTATATTACGTAAAATGAACACAGTCTATGAATTTCCCTTATATTACGTAAAATGAACACAGTCTATGAATTTCTCTTATATTACGTAAAATGAACACAGTCTATGAATTTCTTTTATATTACGTAAAATGAACACAGTCTATGAATTTCTTTTATATTACGTAAAATGAACACAGTCTATGAATTTCTTTTATATTACGTAAAATGAACACAGTCTATGAATTTCTCTTATATTACGTAAGATGAACACAGTCTATGAATTTCTAATCCTAAAAAAACGTTGAATTTCGGCTTAGCGACCTACCTATTCAAAAACACACACAGCTACAAATTTAATGTCAATGACTTTTGACATTTTTTTTCTTCTAATTCCAGGATTTATTTCTCTTACATGTGTTAACTACAATAGCTCTACTTATCTTCCGCCTTTTAGAATATTTGGACGCATAATCGCAAAACAATTGATTTTTTTTCGAATAAAAAGTCGAGTCGAGGTTTTGTGATCACTATGTCGACTGCATTCGCGTCTGTAGGAAACTTTAATGTAGCTCATAACTCAGAAACTATAAGAGGTAGCAACATGAAACTCCAAAGGTGGATAGATCTCACTGAAGCGGTGAACAGACGAGCATTGGCTCCGCTTGCGGCGCTCTTGTAATATTATCGAATACATGTAGTTTTATTGTTATAAATACGGACATACAAACTGAAATTATAAAATACGCATATGTCTCAGCGTTGTCTGCAGAAATTGAAAACGAATTCTCTCTGGGTGTGAATTCTGAAATTCATTTCTATATATTTTGACACATAATTTAGCCAAATTGTTACGCAACACATTGAATATGACGTTTATTGCATATACTGTCTAAGAAATTTTCTGGTGAGTCGATAAGAGACGGTTCGCGGTGCGTTTTTTATTACTTGTATGTCATCGACTCGTCCTAAAAAGGTTTCTTGAGATTGTATTTGGTATTTATCTAACCGGATGCACGAAAGTCTGATTACGTAAGTACGTCATAAAGTCGTCTGTTTTGAAGTTTGTTTAGGAATTCATTGCAGGTTCTGTCATTTTGTCAAATATAACATGCACACTATTTAAAAGATTGCTTTCCAATATTATGCGGTATTCGACAGATTATTGCTGGAAAATGATCCATGTATGAAACGCCATATGTAACAAAATAGCCGCTTGCACGTCACATGTGTACGATATACGATCATGATTAGTTATTGTACATATATACATCGTACCTGTATACCTTGTAACCAAGTAATATTAGTAGCCAAATATTGCTGACCATCCATTGGTCAGTTCTTTATCTTGGAAATATCCATGGTACCAATATGCATGTACTTTATGTGTATATTATAGAATGATAGTTAGCAAAAAGGAGAGTTGTGGGTTAGTCTCCGCACAGCCCACGTCCTGCGAACCTGGGATGAATGTAACAAATAAATCGCTTTTCAAATGACTATTGCGTTGTTATGTTACACATACTGTATAGATAATTACTGATATTTACGTTTTATGCAAAACTCAGTTATCCTATACAGTGCAGCCTCTCTAGAACGGCCCTCTATTGAGCAACAATTCCCCTTCAACAACGACATGATCTTTCCGAACGGTATCACTTAAACTATTCATTTAACCTCTCTAGAGCAACAACCTCTCCACAACGAAATAGTTTAGCTCCTCTCAAAGGGTGTTGCTTTGTAGAGGTTGCAATGTACATAGATTTTGCATCAACAGTCATGAATATTTGGCTATAATGATTAGCAAAGGGCTATAACTGCACTATTCTCTCCCGCGTTTTCAGTCAAAATCAATCTGATATTGCCTCCGACGGGCCTGTGCTAAGAGGTATTGCTTCTTATTGCAAGGGGAGATTCTTCTGACATGTTTTAGCGCGCAGTTATATAATCATTTTCCTACCATTCTTTCAGGCTGTGTATTGGGATAGACCGATCATATCAGCTGGCGGGCTGGCTTCCGACTTCGGGCTTGGAAAACCGAGGGAATACAGCACGTTGACTAGGCTAGGCTCAAACCACAATGCTCTGGTGGAGTTCTTTCAGTCGATTCTTGTTAACTACAACTGGGAGAAGTTGAACATGATCTACGACCCGAACGGTCAGATGGACATCATCTCAAAGTATTGCCACATAGCGGCGAACGACTTGCATTATGGATTACGGTAAGTGCCAATAGCTTGTCTTTTTTTTCAAATAAAACATAAGAATTGTTTATACATGCAGCGCAACCCTGCTTTAAACACCACTTTAGGAAAAAAAATCTCAAGGATACAGTGTAACCCCGCATCAGGGACCACTGCGACATACAGATAACCTCGCTGTAACGAACATTTATTTTCAAACCAAGTTATCAATATTTCTTTAACGTTGTATTACTAGAATCAGACTAACTACCGAAGTGGTGACCGATTGTATGTTCCATAAAGTGATACCAATGTAACAAGTATATCAATGATGCTACAATCGAAGTTCTATTTTGCATAATGCTACTAAAAATGCTAATATTCTAAAAAAAACAGTATTGTCTAATTATTGAAAATTTCTTATATAGTTACTTCATATAAATATAATTTAGTTACAAAACAGTTGGACTTGTTGTTAGAGTTATTGCCCTTGTTGAAAATATCAATTTCTGAAGATATTGCACCGTGATCTATATAAATAAATATATTTCCTTACGCCACTGAATTGTTACTGTGTTTTTGCATCATTTTGTCGGGATTTTTTCTTAAGTATTTTTTTTAATCTTCGAAAAAAGTAGCTAGACTACTCCAAAGGACAATATCACAAAAATATTGCCCTCGTTTTTTTTATTTTCACGGTAAATGATTTTCTACCATGGACACATATACAAATTATAAAAGATTCCAAAATTTGTCCACTTCCCTTTGAAATGCTAATTTTGGTTATGGGTATAAAACCATGATAGCAAGAAAGAAATCAATAACATTTTAAGGTCGAATATAAAGATAATCCAAAAACAACGAGAACGTTTAGTTACTCGTGGCGTCTTCCTTATTCTTATTTTTACTGAATAAATTGAAAATGGTATGAACTGTATGTAATGATTATAGAAAGTTTCCCGTAATTTCTTGGCAAGCGTCTGACTGTTAAATTTAATAAGCAAATTATGATATATTATCGTCACAAATAATGTCATGTTCTAAACGTCGGATCAAATTAACCTCGAATTTCAATTTTGCTGCGAACAAACCTCGCGACATTTTCATAAAGTTGAGCTATTTAAATATTCATGCTTTTGCAAGATAGTTTTCAACAATACCTGCAATGGCGTCTCTTACGAGATGTTGTATGAGAACAGCATCTGTGGCGCCACCTATCGGTTCTTATTATAACAAAATAACACAATACTCTAATCCTGTATCGTTTCCCCCAGAATGCAATGGCGTCATTGTTAAGGTTTTGCAAGTTAAAATTAATACCCGAATGACAAGGCAAATATGTTTTTGGTTTTGAATTAGCTACGAAATGCACCAAAATAATTATTGGATATATTATTTACCGGATATGGTAATTAAACCGTACGCGTGTGAATACACTGTCTGGACGGTTAAATATGAATTTTAGACTATGTAGGAAAAGTAGTTTGATTACGATGTCGGAAAAAAGCGGTGGTACGATGTCGAAAACGCGACGGTACGATGTCGAAAACGCGATGATACTATGTCGAAAACGCGATGGTACGATGTCGAAAACGCGACGGTACGATGTCGAAAACGCGATGATTCGATGGTGAAAACACAACGTAATATAGCGTTTTTCATCAAATTGACAATATGTCTTGAACGAAGCAGTCACGTGACATTAGCTATGCCGTTAATAAGAACCAAAAAAGAAAAAAAACACAGTTTAAAATTAGACTGTGTTAAATCAACGTTACATGATATAGATAACTTCTAAAGACAATCGAAGGCCAGTCTAACGTCTTAAAAACAAACGAGCGTCGTATATAACAGTCAAGATGCCTAGGAGAATTTAATTACAATTTAAGATTTCAAATGATTTCCGACGTTCACTGTGAAAGACATTACTTATTTTTTCCGTGGGACGGATTGGTCTCTTTATCAACGACGACAGATGAACTTTGGAATCGAATCTACGCCATTACTTCGTACTAATAAGTCCGTCAAATTAACACAAAGTTAATACATTATTTACCTCGAGTATTTAGGAGTATTTACAGCGATGAAATGTGACATGACCGGATATCCTTTGAGCTGATAATCGTCTGAAGTAATTCTCACGGGACACCGTCTGCAAAAGCATCTGCATCGTCATTCGGAACACCTCTGTTATTACTCCTACGTTGCTAATACTTGTCTCCGGTTTGTGATAACATCCACAACTTCTCGGCTGATATGATTTCTCCTTTTTTTGCTTGGGTGTATGTGACAAAATATTTATGCGATTTCGAGATCCTACCATGTATACAAATAAGTTCAACGTCCTATGCCAGCTCCAGAAAAGAAATATTGACCGTTGCGCACGTTTTCTAGGTTCCACCGCACTTTGACTACAATTGGCGGGGTTCCCGGTACAATATTGCGCCGCGTTGTGATTGGGAGAAACAGCGGGGTAGATAAAAACTGACCGCGCCAAGGGGAGTCACTCTTGGCGTTTGTTGCGGATAACATGGCGTATGTCACTCCTTCTCTTTTTTCAGATTACCTGACCCATTTTCAAGTAATTTGCAAAAGTCAATATTTGGACAAAATACGACCGAGATATTAAAGTTTGGGTAATATTACATGTGAAAAGGGCAAAATTGCCGAAAAAAAACAATTCCTGACTTCGAGCTCCTATGCTACGGGGCTGAATAAATCCAACATTTTACCAACATATCCGTTTTGGTGTCGTTGTAAAGCCGTAGCAACTTAATTGTAATTAAATCATATCTAAATACATTTTTGTTCCAAGCTCAAAATTTAGACAAATACACAAATTTTACTAATATGAAAACTCGTGAATTTGAGTCAAAATGTTCTACCTATTTGCACAATTTACACAAACTCTTGATTTACGGAATTCTCGTGCCAACACCACTCAACCAATCAAAACAGAGCATTCAAATCTGAGTCAAACAAATTTTAGAAGTGAGTGAATTTCATGAATTTATTGCAAAATAAAAACGAATTAATTGAGATTTGATGGCACGCGTTAGTTAGAAATTTTAATATTCGTGTGTTAATTTTAGCAATATCTTTCAGGGGAGATTTATAAATCATTTTCATGAAACGAAACAGTTGTAGCTAAAAGAGCGCGTGTGATAAAAATACACGTTTTAAGCCGTTGTATTTTACCAAAATGTGATGTCCAGTGAATTTATAATTGCATTTCTTGTCTACATTTCATCACAGGTAACTGTATCATGAATAGATTATAAAAATATGAAAAAAAGATATTTATTACTATATTAACATATTAATAAATATTAAAAAAAAAAATTTTCTTCATATTTTTATAATCTATTCATGATACAATTACCTGTGCATTTCATATGCTTGACAATAATTTCATATACCAAAAAGAAATGATTTTTTTCAATCACGTGATCCTTTGACCCCTTTTTTCAGGGAAGCTAATTATTCGTTTAGTTATACAAAGTTCGAGGACCCGGATTATATTCCGCCTGAGTTTGCAGAAAGTTTTGGAATTCAGATAGCCGGTGAGTTATTTTTAGATTTTTAGGGGTTTAACCCCATGGCCCCTAATCATAATCATATATTCAGTGCTTGACTATAAATAATGTGCTTCGAGCTTTGATTATGGTTTAGGGGCCAAAATTAGTATTTATTATGTATGTACCTATACTATGTATTGTTATTTTGTGTTACCGGAAAAAGTTATTTCATTTGAAACGGATTATTTTTCCTAAAAGTTCTACCGTGATGACAATTATGGAATTCTTGTTCAAGTTTAAGGTAAGATTGTTGTAGACTTATTATGTTATTTACGTCCAGAATTATTGTAGACGGAATTTACCCACCCACCTCCAACATTTACGACATTCAGCAAGAAACATGATTCGCGCGTGCATCTTGCCTTATTTTGTTTCACCTTTAAACAAGTTTCTGAAAAAATCTAAACAATCAATTAAATTATATAATTTTGTCAAACTAAGGCAAGTTGCACGTGCGAATCGTGTTCGCGTAGCACGATATCAAGCAAATCGAAAGTCACAAATCCTTGGCATTTATACACTCAACGATAAATGTCGAGGAACTCGATTAAAACGTTCTTTAATACGGTACCCGTGTAAATCTTGATATAGTGAGACTTACTAACTATGTAGACATAGTTATTCAACAAATTATTGTACAATGTTCTTTACTGGCATGCATATATCAGTTTATGATTTCTATCAATTACTTCTTACCATGCGTAAATAATATTCTAATTTCTTAATGACGTTTCAGCTAACGTAATTTACTGCCAAAATCTCCATTACCAGACCGAACGACGGCATGTAACTTACTCAAACCTTTGGTATGAATAAATATCGAGTTCATAAATTTTACTAGAAATTACATTGAAAGACAACAATTAAGATCATGTCTCCTGATTTCACGCCTAGTATAGTTTACAGCTCACGTGATGCAGTAAAGTTGTCTGCTTTTAGAAGTACATTAATTTTGTACTTAATTACTGCTAAAGAACTCGTGATGTAGTCCATTTTGTATAATTTGAAGTATTTCAACGGCTAAAGTTCTAGTAACGGTGTACAATTTACTACTATTTGAAGTATTTCAACGGCTAAAGTTCTAGTAATGGTGTACAATTTACTACAATTTGAAGTATTTCAACGGTTAAAGTTCTTGTAATGGTGTACAATTTACCACTATTTGAAGTATTTCAACGGTTAAAGTTCTAGTAACGGTGTACAATTTACTACTATTTGAAGTATTTCAACGGTTAAAGTTCTAGTAATGGTGTACAATTTACTACTATTTGAAGTATTTCAACGGCTAAAGTTCTTGTAATGGTGCAAAATTTACTACTTTTTGAAATATTTCAACGGCTAAAGTTCTTGTAATGGTGTACAATTTACTACTATTTGAAGTATTTCAACGGTTAAAGTTCTAGTAATGGTGTACAATGTACCACTATGTGAAGTATTTCAACGGTTAAAGTTCTTGTAATGGTGTACAATTTACTATTATTTGAAGTATTTCAACGGTTAAAGTTCTTGTAATGGTGTACAATTTACTACTATTTGAAGTATTTCAACGGTTAAAGTTCTTGTAATGGTGTACAATTTACTACTATTTGAAGTATTTCAACGGTTAAAGTTCTTGTAATGGTGTACAATTTACTACTATTTGAAGTATTTCAACGGTTAAAGTTCTTGTAATGGTATACAATTTACTACTATTTGAAGTATTTCAACGGCTAAAGTTCTAGTAATGGTGTACAATTTACTGCTATTTGAAGTATTTCAACGGCTAAAGTTCTTGTAATGGTGTACAATTTACTGCTATTTGAAGTATTTCAACGGTTAAAGTTCTAGTAATGGTGTACAATTTACTACTATTTGAAGTATTTCAACGGTTAAAGTTCTAGTAATGGTGTACAATGTACCACTATGTGAAGTATTTCAACGGTTAAAGTTCTTGTAATGGTGTACAATTTACTATTATTTGAAGTATTTCAACGGTTAAAGTTCTTGTAATGGTGTACAATTTACTACTATTTGAAGTATTTCAACGGTTAAAGTTCTTGTAATGGTGTACAATTTACTACTATTTGAAGTATTTCAACGGTTAAAGTTCTTGTAATGGTGTACAATTTACTACTATTTGAAGTATTTCAACGGTTAAAGTTCTTGTAATGGTATACAATTTACTACTATTTGAAGTATTTCAACGGCTAAAGTTCTAGTAATGGTGTACAATTTACTGCTATTTGAAGTATTTCAACGGCTAAAGTTCTTGTAATGGTGTACAATTTACTGCTATTTGAAGTATTTCAACGGTTAAAGTTCTAGTAATGGTGTACAATTTACTACTATTTGAAGTATTTCAACGGTTAAAGTTCTTGTAATGGTGTACAATTTACTGCTATTTGAAGTATTTCAACGGCTAAAGTTCTAGTAATGGTGTACAGTTTACTACTATTTGAAGTTTTTCAACGGTTAAAGTTCTTGTAATAGTGTACAATTTACTACAATTTGAAGTATTTCAACGGTTAAAGTTCTAGTAATGGTGTACAATTTACTACTATTTGAAGTATTTCAACGGCTAAAGTTCTAGTAATGGTGTACAATTTACTACTATTTGAAGTATTTCAACCGTTAAAGTTCTAGTAATGGTGTACAATTTACTACTATTCAAAATATTTCAACGGTTTAAAGTACATGTACTCATAATGGTGTACAATTTACTACTATTTGAAGTATTTCAACGGCTAAAGTTCTACTAACGGTGTTCAATTTACTACTATTTGAAATAGTTTAAATGTTTTAAGTTGCAGTTACTGTAATGATGAACAATTTACTACTAACTGTGTATTTGAAGTATTTTGGAGTTTTTAAAATGGTGTACAATTTACTACTATTTGAAGTATTCCATATGTTTAAACTTCTCGTGTAAAACTTGTTACTAGTTGGTGTAGTTTTATGGTCCTCAGAGATCATGAGGCACGATCAATACGAAAATAGTTTCCAAGTTTGGAATTGCTGTCAGAAACTTTTTTGTCGGCAACAGAAATGGGGTCGTCTGAGTTTTCTTGAACACGGGTTTTGTGTTTCCTTCACAATTTAGACTTCCAGCCCAGGGCATAAAGGAAAGCTATCCCTTATGTCTGAGGATTTTCTGTAGATTTCTATTTTATCCATTTAGACATGAGGAAATTCATTTACTTAAATTTAAAGTGGTTTTAATACGAGCCTTGAACTATTAAAAGAAAGACATTACAAAAGATTAAAGTAATTACCCTTTACCCTTCCACACGGAACGGGCGACCTATCCATATATGGGCGAAAATTGACTTTTTTTTGTATCACTGCCATGTCTTTGTAACAATTAGGAACTGACTCGATTATTCATATTACACAGGAGTGGTCGTGTCAGCCCATTTTTGTTAATGCGTATGTATCATTTCTCGCATATTTCATTCACGTGACATTGAGCGTGTTTGGCTCGAGTTCTCAACGTTACTAAAGCGCAATTGTAACAGGTTGATACAATTGGTGCCAGAGATTTATCTCTTTGATGCGTGTTCCGTAGCAATTTGTTAGAAGAAAGTATAAAAAAATCTCTACTAGAAAAAATGATTTGTGTTTACTATGTGAATTGCCTTTTTGTCTTTGTCATAGTTGATGTAACTGATAAATGTTATATTTACTAAATCGTGTTATCCTTGTTGTGACTGGTCACGTGAATTACAATCATGTCACGCGAAGACTAATTTCTTAGAATTATTAAGTATTAGCTTCGACTGTATTGTATTTGACAGCATCTTGATCAAGACTTTACCGCGAGAAAAAAAGTCAATAGTCTTATTTCTGTTTGTAAATGAGTAAATAAGTTCGAGAGTAAATGATTAGGTGGATAAGCGAGTCGGTTGACCGTAGGTAGGTAGTAAATACTAATAAGTAGAGGGATAACCGATGGTCAAGTTGTAACGGTCGTGGTACTGACTCTCGGCTCCGTCTTCCGAATTTCTTGGGACACTTTTTTTTCAGCAACTTACTTACAAAAAGGTAGTATTAATAGTTACAGGGGTTAGTAACTGACCCGATACGGGATATACAGGTCTGTGGAAAACCATATGGAGCGAGACCGAAGGTCGAGTCCCGATATGGTTTTCCACAGACCCGTATATCCCGTATCGGGTCAGTTACTATCCCTGTAACGATTATATCACGCAGACTACCTTCCTCATCATCATTTACAATAAAAGTCTCCATTACAGACCCAATATATTCTGGTAACCTAATATAGGATATATTAGGTCACCACGTGACGTCAAATCATCCAATGACAGAAGAGTGTTTTGTAGTAGGCGTGATATATAAAATTATATAGTATGTTAATTACTCCTCAAGATATTCGAAACATTGGCATAAAAGCGTGTGTCACAAGTTGTAGATTAATTCAGGCCGTTGTGTTGGTCTAGTGGTGAGTGTACTGGGCGTGTATCCCGCTGAACCAGGTCCGAACATCAAGTCACGACAGGGTCATACCCTTCTTTAAAAAATTGCCCGAAAATTTATGTAGATTTTCTTCTATATGAGGAGAAGTTGCCTGCTTCTAGTGTAAGGTTAAGTTTGTACTGATTAAAAACAAATCCAGGAAATCTAATTACCGTATGTATAGCCGAACTATCGCTGAAAAATGGCATTGAAACCTATGAACCACGGGCACGGCCGGACAATCAATACGTGTCTTTATACCCCGCCATTACAAATGGTGGAAGGGCACAGCGCGTTACCCCTGTCCGTCCTTCCGTCCGTTCGTACATACCAGAGGTAGGTCGTAGGGTTAGGGTTAGTACAAATCGACAATATGGGGTTACAGTACGTACAAACCACAGTTGTGGGTTTAAATTTTCTCTTGTAGGGTTAATAAAATACTCCGGTGGGGTTAAAAAATATGGGTAAAGGACTACAGAAGGAAAAAAAAACACATAATGTAGCTCTCGTAAGAACGTCCGTCCGTCCGTTCAAATTTTAGTTTTCCAGCGATAACTCAAGAAATATTTCATAGATTGGTTTCAGTTTTTACACGAAGTTGTATAATGATAGCATACAGGTCAACTTAAATTTCCGTTGAAATCCAAACATTTCCATAGGAGTTACGGCCCCATTTTGACTTAGCTCTCACCGGCGGCATCCGTGTCCTCCAGACACAATTTCTAGTTATAGAAATGCATGCCAGAAAAAAGTGTGAAAGAAATGCCTCAGTCATTGGAAAAAAACTCCAAAATGATGGATTATGCCATTAATCTTCCTTGCCTTAAATAGGGAAGTTCTTTTCTAATTCAATATTTTTTTTTCTCGACAAAAACCTTCTAGGATCGGAGGTTAAAAACCATAATGAAATCAAAAGCGTTGGCTCTTAAATTACACCAAATGAAGACATGTCGCTCTAACGTTATTAGAATTATGACAAAAAAACGTGTATTTTTGCTTGAAGGATTTGTGATAGCAGAGTTGGATGTCCCTCCGTCTCCGAGATATATTTCATTCTCGTAAAGTCAAACATGTGAACAAAGTCAGCCCTTAGAAAAACACAATATGACAGATGACTTTTACTCTTAGGGTTTTCTGTTGAGAATAATTAAGTCAAACTCTACTTGATTCAGTAACAGCTGATATTATTTGCTACCAATAAATCAAATCTATGAGAATAATTCCATTGGACGGAAAGATACGATATAATTATGTAATACTGTATTTTCATTTATTTTCGTTGGTCTTAAATTTTGTGTTTTTTTTTACTAAATTGGCTACTTCGTAGGGACATAAATTCGTGGATTTTTTAAAATAAGATGCTTTATTTATGCGTTTAAAATCATGGGCATTTGATTTCGTGGATGAGCTTTTGAAATTATTGGGGTAAGTGTTCACAAATAAGTACCCTAGTTGATTCGTTGGCTATATTAGCATGCATATCGTGTGATGCAATGTAAATGTAAAGCCGGTTGCAGGATCTCGTCATAGACGTTAGTGTTACAGTGCTCAGGTGAGCGATATAGGGCCATCATGACCCTCTTGTTTTATATTGAAATCCCGCTTATATTGAAGTAATTACCCAAAAATATTACCCAAAAGCTCCCGTGTATTCAAAGAAATTATCATCATTTTTACATATATATTCAATTATGATGTTAAATACCATGGATGCTGTTTAAACAATACTTATTTACTAGCTAAAGCAATTATAAAGAAACGTATTTCTAGTTTGCCCAACTGGTAAATATCAGATGTAACGATAAAACGAATTATATATGTATAATGAGGCAATTATGACGTACTTGATTGAATCCAAGTACTGAGAGGACCGTCCTGGCTGGCTTTCTGGTATTGCAAGTTCTTTCTTAGTTCCACAGCTAAAAATGTTCCCCAAAGTCCGTTCAGTAATAACAGTGGCCAATGGAAAACACATAAATGGATAGATAACTTGGTGTCCCAATGTAAGTCGCAAGAAAATGACATTGCTGCCTGTAATGTTCTTCATAGAATGTCTTTCTGCATTCCAATGTCAGTAATAACTATACCAGCAAAATGAACAGAACGTGCTATATGTCAGAATAAGTAAGACCAAGTTAAAATTTCACATCACCTTTCCAAACATGTTTTAACACATTATAAGCCAAAGATAAAATCCTCTTTTTTACCATTAATTTCTCTCGACACAATACCAGAAGATAGTGTTCATACACAATCTGACAAATACACTCAATGTATGATTTAAAATCCTGCATTTACTGGACACTGTTCGTATCCATAGGGCACAGTTGACATATAAACTATAGGCTTACCAGTGGATATTTTGTCCCCAGCTGTTTCAGTCGTTGTTGGTTAGTGGTGCGTATGGGTCTATATATATATATATTTTTTTTTTTTAAATTGACAACACATTGTTGAAACTAATCGTACTGTAGTCTTGATGGAAACAACTCATTTAATAAGTATCTCTTACACGCCAAAATTGATATCATTGAAAAAAAACTTTAGTATGATCCCGAACATGTATAAATCATGCTTTAAGACTCAAATCACGGCGATGTTTGTCTCAACATTGACTGACTCAGACACAAGCCATTTGTAGAATTACATAGCTTGAAGGCTAGATGAGTTTCCTCAAAATAATGTAATTGTTTATATTATGCAGGGGAAGAATCGTCCCATGGCGAGATTTTAAGATTATTGTTCAATGGCGCTGAGTGTAAAAGGGGAGATAAATATGCAATTACGAAAGTATGGTTTAAAATACAGTACCACGAGTCCGTACTAGTCCGTTAGCGGGATTAAACATAGAAAAGAATACTAAATCGAGTCAGTAAAATTTAATTGAATAAAACTGAATTGAAATGGAATGATATGAAGTAAATAATAATGAATCAAAGTATTCATGGAAACTGAACTTGCATAATTATACTTGAACTGAAATATTGAACGGGAACTAGTTTAACAATTGCATGTAGAAATTAATGCAATACTTTGGTCCGCATTCAAATCCATGCGTGCCGAGAGAGTGACGACTATGAAAACAAGAGGGCCACGATGGCCCTTTATCGCTCACCTGAGAACAAAGGCCAATAATTAATGACCAGGTAATATGGTTTCCATCTCGTAAAACTCATTTTTACGTAGATATTGAGAACAAAACCAACAATGAAGGTATAATACTGTTAAACAAGCTAAAACATAGCAAATTTTCTAATCCAAGGGCCCATAACTTTTGAAGTTCTGGTCCGATTCCGCCCATGACTAAACTTGTCCAAAACCATAAGGTCATACACATTCATTGTAAATATGATTAGGATCGGTGGATAAATGAAGGCGCTAGAATGTAAACAAGCTAAAATATAGCAAATTTTCTAAGTCAAGGGCCCATAACTCTTGAAGTGAAGTTCTAGTCCGATTTTGCCCATAATCAAACTTGTGCAAGATCTTTTGGGTATACACATTTACTGAAAATATTATTAGGATTGGTGAATAAATAAAGGCGCTAGAGTGTAAACAAGCTAAATATAGCAAATTTTGTAATTCAAGGGCCCATAACTCTAGAAGTTATTGTCCGATTTTGCCCATAATCGAACTTAGCCGAGACATTGTGGCCATATACATTGTGAGCAAGATTAATCACGATTCGTAAATAGCTGCGGTTGCTAGAGTGTAAACAAACTAATTGTGGACGTACGACGGACGCTGGACATTCAACGATCCTAAAAGCTCACCTGATGAATCATGAATCAGGTGAGCTAAAAATATAAGATACAGTGAACATCAGAATAATACATTAAGAACAATACCATGCTGTATTGCTATTAGCGCAGTAGTTAGACAGTGTGTAATTGAATTAATCAAGTGTAATGCTATAATGGTATAATTATATACTTTTCTATATTCGTAAAACGGACCAGTACTGATTGAAAAATGGTATTTTAGTGTTACTATTATGAATATTTCGTGTTGAATTAATTCGGTGAAGGTTAAAATCAGAAAACTTGGTTCTTAATTTAGTAGTACGCATCTTGCTGGAGAGCTTGCTTTATCGACTCGTCAAACATTTGAAAATCAGCATTCCTTAGGCTTAACAAAATAAAGTTTGTTTCTCTTTACATGCTTCTTTAAAAGTGGAGTAAATTAGGTCAGGGTCCGTATTCACAAAGCATCTTAAGTAATTTTTTAACTTAAGTTATATTTTTCCTTAAATTCGACTTTTTCCTTAACTCTTTTGTACTAATATAAAGGAGGAAATCACAATACTATGATTTTATCTATTTGTTCTAAAGATGCCAATTATGAAAATGATAATTCATTTTCACACTTTCGATGACTGGTTTACAAACTTCTACCATGAAAAAAAATTACACTTAAGTAAAAGATTTGACTTAAGTTAAAGAAAATCTTAAGATCCTTTGTGAATACGGACCCAGGACTATTTTTTTCTGGCTATTGAAAGCGTGTGGGAAGGTAAACTAGTGAGAAATTAGATGTCCTGGTCCTTGAACCTAATAAGAAAGTCTAGGGTCCCGGGGGAAAGTAGGATAGGTCGTGTTAACCAGAAACAAATGTTTCTTTACCCAGATGATATGGTGGCTGATTTATGCCATATCGCATTTTAGCATTGTTGCATTTTCGCGTTCCCGTTGTTCAAGTGCATGTGCACCAAATTGTATAAGGTATATCTAAATACAAATGTCTTCTCTTCCTGCGCATGCGTAACCGGAAAATGCGGAAATGCAATAATGCGAAAATGCAACAACGTAACAATGCAAAAATGCAACAATACGAAAATGTAACAATACGAAAAAGTCGACTTTGTCGTGTTTTTGCATTGTTACATTTTCGCCACGAAAAAAGCAAAGATACGACACATGTAAGGCGAAAACACGACACATTTTTGGTGCCGTATTGTTGCCCTTTTTCTGTCGCATTCCCCTTTTTCGCCGAGACAATGCAACAATACAAAAATGCAACAATGCGAAAAATTCTACGGTGTCGTATTTTCGCTTTTTTGCATGTTCACTTTGTTGTGGCGAAAAAGCGAAAATACATGGCATAAATCAGCCACCATAAGACGGCAATATCGCAATGTAACTATGTTGTTTGCGAAATACGATATGCTAATTAGATAATAAAAATATTGAAAAGGCTTAATCTAAAATTTTCTATTTTAGAGAGTGGGCTTCAGATGTCATATTTATTAGGAGAATTAATCGAATCTTAGGAATGTATTCCGGTGCTTTTAAGCACTGAAACAGAATATTCTTATTTTACATCATGTTTGTTGCAAATTGATTGATTTATTCATAGAGCTGTACTGTAAATGTTTTGTGTGAATTAAAGCCAGACATTTACAGTCCAACCCTGCATTCACAACCACCTGTATAGGTTACAACAGACGCAGTGAGAATAATGTCTCCTGTTGTATAGGCAAACTTTTGTTAGCGACCACCTCCGAATAAAGGCCACTATGAGAATTAAGGCCATTCTTTTAAAAACCTGTCATTGATTATTTGGAACGAAATGACCTCCAAACGAAGGCCACCTGTCAATAAAGGTCGCATTTTTTCTTTCCCAAGAGAGACCGTTCTTCGCAGGACTGTATCTTGATTAAAAATGTATCTCCTAATTGTCATATAAAAAAAAATGATTTACTTATTTGATTATGTATTATTCTGACGAAGGCTCAATGCCGAAACGTTAAGAAATATAAAGAAATTTTTAACACGTGTTGTTGTTGCTTTTACTGTATTAATGTCAACATATCTGGATTATTTTTGTATCTTTCTTAAAAAAATGACTAGAATAATTTTGGCTTAGAGTCAAGAAACTCATGATACGATCTTTTTTTTCAAAAAGCACAGTGCACTTTTTACAAAAGTTTTGACATATCGCGTTGGATTGGTTATGATCGATCACGTGGGTCATAGGGTCAAGAGTGATAGTCTAATCACGTGATCAGTCCTTGTTTACATTTGTCATGATTACTGAGGTGTTTTTATTCATCAATATTCATGAAAGTTAATTCTTTGTCCTTGCAATCACTTAGGGCCCTCAGTTATTTCTTCCGGTCGCCATTAATCATAAAACCACGTGACTGATTTTTCCTATTCAAAGCTTAGTTAATATTCTGAATCACAGACTAGATTCACGGATAAGAACGGGTGTGACCGGTCGTCTTTTGTTACGGGATACACGACTGATAAACAGCTTTGAGTTGGTTGCAATATACGAGGGATGATCCAAAATAACCAAGAATATCGCGCTCTTGGCAAAACTTATGGTTCAATTGTTAATAACGAAACATATTTTTAAACCGCTATCCAATCTGCATGAGTTTTATGAATTTTGACAAAAAATATTTGACCATATTCCGGCAATGACGCAATATATTACCATGGTAACGTGCATCCGGAGCACTAGAAATTGAAATCATGAATATACCTGTAATGACACTAATGATAACTACCGATTTTGCGGAACAATACGACTAGTGTTGATTTTTGTATGCAGTGCAACCTCCATACAACAGCCACTAAAGGGAAGTACAAACGTGGAATGGCTGTTGTAAGGAGGTGGCTGTTGTTGAGAGAATGAAAATAGACTAAAATGCTAACCTGGACTGCTAGTATACTGGCTGTAACAGGGGGGTGACTGTTGGTCGGAATCGAGCAACCACGGATGTTAGACTGTATTTTTTGCCTTTGAAATCACGGACAGCTCTAAGAATCACATCGAGCGTTATGAACTTAATTTCCCCCTGTCGAATAGTTTTAACTATTGCATGGGCTGTTATGAAGTATGCAATAATAATTCAAGAAAAATAGCCTGTTTCCATGTATTCCGTTCAAAGTGATCGTACAAATGTCCCGTCTAGCCATTGGTAGTTTTATGTAAATAGAAGAAAAATAAAATCTGCAATTTGTTAAGTCTCCTGTCCAAATTTTTGTTATTAGGACGGATATTATATTCATTGGATATGGATTAAATGACTCCAAAATAAAAGTAAAATAATCGGCGTCTGTTGTATAGTAGACTGATAAAAACTGATTTGATTTTTTTTATATAAAGCTTATTATTTACATACTGGTCATTACTACAAAAACATTCTAGAAATGTTATATTTTTTCAGAGGCTGTGACACGCCAACGTCTAATGTAGATATTTTGGCTTACTGATTGTCTGTGGTATACAAAACTGATTGATACTTTCTTTAATGATTTGTTGACGATTAAATAACTGATTGTTAGCAGATATTACATACTGGTAATTAACCGAATTAATGCCTTTTTGCATTTTAAGATAAGGGAGACAACTCCGGTATGATTTCTGCAATAACGATTGTTCTTATTCTCTCCCTTTGATTGATACAATTGTTGAATTGTAAAACTTTATTTGTCAAAATGGTTCTGACGAGAGTGATCAATCTCATACTTCTATGCAAATCGTGCGCTTTTAAAGCCCCAACAGGGGTATAAAAGGCAGGTAATGGCTGGTGGGTGGTTTCACTTGATTTTTAAACTGTTTTCAGCTCAGGAAGAGATTTTTTTAATAAATTGATATTAAATGCAATAAATGGTGTTTTTAATCACTGAAAAATATTCTGGATGTAGCAAAATGATTCTTTTATCAGTCCAGATAAGAACTTTCAAGATGTATGAAGATTTAGGTTCTTATATTTTCAAAACAATTTATAACAGAAATTCAAGTTTGAATTAGAGGGAGGAGTTTATATGGTTTTAACCCATCGTCTGCTTCAGCTATTTATAGATTCAGTACAGTAAGTCATCTTTCACTGTATGTCTACCACTGGTGAGAGAGAGTTAATTTGATAAAACAATGTAGAGAGAGAGTTAATTTGATAAAACAATGTAGAGAGAGAGTTAATTTGATAAAACAATGTAGAGAGAGAGTTAATTTGATAAAACAATGTAGAGAGAGAGTTAATTTGCATCCGAAAGTCTGATCGGATGTTGCTCCTTTAAGTGTGGTTGCTTGTAAAGTCGATCACGTGACGGAACTTTCTCTTTTATGTCATAAAATTTTGCGGTAAGAATCTATTGCGCGCACGTGACGGACGTGCAAGCATAATGTACACTCAACTCAAGCAATGTTTTTTTTTGTATTACGGGCACATTTCCTTGAATCGACTTTTCGTAGCCAATTATTTTTTCGTATTTTATGACACTATTTAGCAACCTATAACAATTCGTAACGCCAAAGTTAAACGTTATAAATTGTTCTATATGAATTATCTAGTGCAAACTATTGTATTCTAGTTTTGCTTTCAAGGGGGAGTAACAATGTTTTGATTTGATTTTTGTCATAAATTTTCTTGATTGAGTACCCTCCCGTGCTCCCCCGAACTAAAGTTATACACAGAAAGAGCATCATTGAAAGGTAGACAACTTTGTGTAGAATTAATGATATTTCACATTTTGTTATTTCCCCTGGCAATATATTGGTAGGTTATTAAAGATGGCGTAATATAGAAAACGTTCATATTTTTTGCGTGCGTTTTAAATAAACACAGTTTTAATACTTTGAAGTTTTCACCAGTTTCCGGTAATGATTATTATGTTTCAGTGTTTATATTTCAAAAACTATTTAGTATTGATATTGCTTACGTGTAAAACCATTGACAGTTCTTAATTTATCAAGTAATTTCAAAACCGTATTATAAATGTTCGTCAATTTCCGGTGGCATTGAACGGCAATCTATTTTCTGGACAAAAGTAATATTTGTTAGCCAATTAGGCAAAATCGAGATTGCTTATTCATTCCCAGACGTTGATTAATGACAACGTATTGGTCTGAATGATATGATTGCTCTAAATTCCAGTTATTTACACACGGACGGCTCCGAAAGACAATTTACTAGAGCAAACAGTGCGGCGTTTTTTTGTAAGATAACGCGAGGCAAATCAGATGTACGCCGTTAATCTAGTACAACTAAAACTAGTTTTATGACGTTTGATTGAGCGTGCAATCCGGACACTGGCGTATTCCGCGTGGTTTCATTTTCTTACATCCGCAGGAAAGAAATACCGAGTTCAATAAGATCGGTCGCAAAATTGGCTAATTCTGAGCTCGCTTGCATATGCTTGAGTCGCAGATTAGAATATGATCGCATTTCTCTAGTACATCGTAGAACCGAACGAAAAAAAAACCCATCTCCGGCTTAGAAAGGAATCCGGATCGGAGAGAATTTTAGAGAGCAAATAGTTGCAAAAAGGTTTACGAACATTAGTACATATTTGTGATTTTCCCGATTTGTAAAATACCACCTTATTGAATATTAATTGCGTTGCGGCTAAGCGCGTCATGTTTGGGGTCATGTAGGTGAGGTAGTAGTGAACAGTGTTGGTGGTAGTGAATAGATTTGTGTAATAAAGTGATACAATGTAGACGTGAAATTGCTGAATTATAGACTGAGTGCTGAATTTAATGCTATTGCTAAACTTTATGTACTGTTTTTACATTTAAGGATTTCAAACTCTAATGGAAATTCTAAATTTAGAATCATTTATTAGACTTTTGTTTTTTCTGGATGACGTCATTGATTGCCAGTGGGTGCAGTGGTAAGATGCTCGCTTATGAAATGAGAGGTCCTGGGTTGAATCCCCGGTCGGAGCCTTTTACTTTTTTAGTATTTTTTTCTTGATAGAACATGTTTTCTCAATTAATTAGCTAAGATATCAATATACTTGATTAATTGGATTTATATATTATGGAAAAATATATCATTGAGTACTTAAAAAGTGTTGATCCTTTTTTGGTAAATTGTATATGAGATATGATTTAGTAAAATTAATCAGTTCGAATGTTGTTTGCCTGTTATTTTTACCCCCTTGGCCACGTTTCCCTAGAAAATGTCTTCAGATGTAAATAAACCATACATTGTTGGCCAGTTTTTCCCCTCCTGGCCACTTTTTCTCTTTGTCATCAAATATTATTAAATCATACAGTCTTGGCAATTTTTACCCTCCTGGCCACCTTTTCCCCTACACCCCAGAGTCCTGAAATAAAACTAACCATTATATTATTTTGTTACATTCATTGTCACTTTGCCCCCTCAGTATTGACTCAGAAATATGAAGATTAAGATTTAACTCAGAAATGTGAACAGTATATTAAAACTAAAAACAATGAACACAAAGACGTAAGTATTAACTAAGAAATATGAACACACAGAAATATAAACGCACAGACGTGAGTATAAGCTCAGAAATATGACCATACAGACGTTACTTTGAACTCAGAAATATGAATGCTATTTTACAAATGACTTTCATTGATAATACATGTTTATGCATATTGTGTAGTGCTTGTTTATGTATTATCTTATAATACATATTTCATTATGTTGCCTTTGACTGTTGTAAAATACTTGATATTTTATAAGTTTCATGTCTGCGTAGATGTTATCATCTACATGTTCTGTTTTTATAAGATTAGCAATGCTTTGACATTGCTTATAGTTGTGTTGATATATATCATTGTGTGTGTTGAAGTCATTATGTTAAGTCTTTATTGAATTTTTTAACCCTTTCCTTTTTTCTGATGTTTAAGAAATTTAACTCACCATTGAAGATATTATATCATTGATTATTACTTCAAACTATTATGTTGTATGATACTGACTGCATGAATGTTGGTATTCTTCCAACCACTTGCAGAATATCTTAATGTCTTGAATATCCTTAAAATTCTTTTAACTTGAAATGTGTATAAAATAGGTATATCTGTACACTGAATACATTTTTGTTGATGTATACAATGAATATAGAGAATAAACCAGACTGATTTGTCCACAGGTAAGTAAATATCGACATTCTCTTGATTGCAAGTGCTTCAATAATTGAATACGTATTCTTTAAAGTAATAATTCAACAAATAATAATAAAATGCAGCAAAAACAGCGTTTTTGTTATGTTAGTTATGGTGTGAAGGTGTGAAACAGATATACCTTATAAGGTTTTCTATAGTTTGCGTTAATCCCCGGGGCACAAATATTACAATATGGACGTGAATTAAAGCGTGTTTTTAATTTTAGGTATATATCTATTAAATTGTTCAGTATTTTCTTACTCAAATAAAAAGACACTAAGTATAATTTACCATCAACCAGCCCATGAAAATAGATTACTGTAAATACTAAAATAGATTTATTACACATACCTTTAGTATAAAATATACATATTCAAAAGTTGTTTACAAGCATTAGCACAGTGGTATAAAAGGTGTTAAAATTATGTTACTATTTATCATTTCATGATCTGGTGTAAAGCGTTTCTCTTGGTAGAGTCGCACATACGCCTTTGTTTTTTAGTTTGTGTCGTGCTATTCTCACGACACCGTTTGTAAATCAAACGACGTGTTATTCTCACGAAGCCGCTTGTAAAAAAACGACGTGCTATTCTTACGACACTGCTTATAAATAAAACGACGTGCTATTCTCACGACACCGTTTGCAAATACGATTACGTGTTATTCTCACGACACCGTTTGGAAATAAAACGACGTGTTATTCTCACGACACCGACTGTAAATAAAACGACGTGTTATTCTTACGACACCGTTTGCAAATAAAACGACGTGCTATTCTTATGACACCGTTTGTAAATAAAACGACGTGCTATTCTTATGACACCATTTGTAAATAAAACAACGTGTTATTCTCACGACACCGTTTGTAAATAAAACGACGTGTTATTCTCACGACACCTTTTGTAAGTAAAACGACGTGTTATTCTCACGACACCGTTTGGAAATAAAACGACGTGTTATTCTCACGACACCGTTTGTAAATAAAACGACGTGCTATTCTTATGACACCGTTTGTAAATAAAACGACGTGTTATTCTTACGACACCGTTTGTAATTAAAACGACGTGTTATTCTTACGACACCGTTTGTAAATAAAACGACGTGCTATTCTTACGACACCGTTTGTAAATAAAACGACGTGTTATTCTTACGACACCGTTTGTAAATAAAACGACGTGTTATTCTCACGACACCGTCTGTAAATAAAACGACGTGTTATTCTTACGACACCGTTTGTAAATAAAACGACGTGCTATTCTTATGACACCGTCTGTAAATATAACGACGTGTTATTCTCACGACACCGTTTGTAAATAAAACGACGTGTTATTCTCACGACACCGTTTGTAAATAAAACGACGTGTTATTCTTACGACACCGTTTGTAAATAAAACGACGTGTTATTCTCACGACACCGTCTGTAAATAAAACGACGTGTTATTCTTACGACACCGTTCGTAAATAAAACGACGTGTTATTCTTACGACACCGTTCGTAAATAAAACGACGTGCTATTCTAATGACACCGTTTGTAAATAAAACGACGTGCTATTCTTATGACACCGTTTGTAAATAAAACGACGTGCTATTCTTATGACACCGTCTGTAAATATAACGACGTGTTATTCTCACGACACCGTTTGTAAATAAAACGACGTGTTATTCTCACGACACCGTTTGTAAATAAAACGACGTGTTATTCTCACGACACCGTCTGTAAATAAAACGACGTGTTATTCTTACGACACCGTTTGTAAATAAAACGACGTGCTATTCTTATGACACCGTTTGTAAATAAAACGACGTGCTATTCTTATGACACCGTTTGTAAATAAAACGACATGCTATTCTTATGACACCGTCTGTAAATAAAACGACGTGTTATTCTCACGACACCGTTTGTAAATAAAACGACGTGTTATTCTCACGACACCGTTTGTAAGTAAAACGACGTGTTATTCTCACGACACCGTTTGGAAATAAAACGACGTGTTATTCTCACGACACCGTTTGTAAATAAAACGACGTGTTATTCTCACGACACCGTCTGTAAATAAAACGACGTGTTATTCTTACGACACCGTTTGTAAATAAAACGACGTGCTATTCTTATGACACCGTTTGTAAATAAAACGACGTGCTATTCTTATGACACCGTTTGTAAATAAAACGACGTGTTATTCTTACGACACCGTTTGGAAGTAAAACGACGTGCTATTCTTACGACACCGTTTGCAAATAAAACGACGTGTTATTCTCACGACACCGTTTGCAAATAAAACGACGTGTTATTCTTACGACACCACTTGTAAATACGACTACTGACTTACTGACACCAATTATTCCCGCATACTGAATTATTGCTAAATATGTTAATCTTTTTATTCAACATACATGTATTTCAAAGGTATGCATATTTACTGGTCAGTCATGGACAGTGCATACCAAATGATTATACAGAACAACATGATCTTAAAACATTTGATTTAAGGTCAAACACTCAAATAGTAAATGGCCAGTGTTTACTCATTTCAAAGGCTGACACGCATTGTTTTGCGCGGCGCTTCCCAATTGCTGTCTCCGCAGCAACATTTGTACTTGTAGGTCCTTGATTTCTTATACATTAAGTCAACACACAGGATTTTACGCTCGGATTATTTCTGGAAGAGTTGTGGGACCTTAAAGGTCATTGTTGAGTAAAGTTTGTCCAGACTAGTTCTCGTTTTAAACTTTGATGCTTTTCATACGGTAATGCTTTATGTGGAATAAAACAATATTGCTAATATTTAAGGTCAAAGTCATGTAGCTTTCTATTACATTCAATAAATTTGCCTTCTTATGGAGAAAAATCTCAAGGAGAAAATTATAACTTTATGGTTTTGCTTCGGTTCACACTCTGTTTCAGTCTTTGCTCTTTGGCAAAGACATATTCAATTACATAATTATGTATGCTAGGGCTGTGGATTGTTGGGTAAGTGGCGATCCGATCCAATCCACGATTCAACACTTACGATCCACAAATCGAATCAGGAATCTTTTGTTATCAAGTAACCTATCTAAAACTTCAAAATTGCAGTCCTGAAGGCAGCTAAATTATTTTTTAAGGAATAATGAAGTAAAACAATGTAAATTGTAATCGATTTACCAGCATCATTTTTTAAAGTACCGATTGGACATCTTGGCAAACAAAGTAGTCCATCATGAGACAAGATTAATTCACGGAAATGGGATTTTTAAGAATAAACTTTTAATTTGTTAAAAACAAAATCGCGAAACACGAATCTTAGTAATGACGATTATTCATACTCGATTTTTCAATTTGATTCGTGAATACCCGAGTACTCGGATACTCGCCACAGCCCTATTATATGCCAAATTAATTTCAAAGCTACATTTCGGAGACATAAACTTGTGTCAATTTACAATGAAAAAACTCCCAACTAGTGTGCGAATTATGACCCAACTTCACAAATATATATATATATTGTTCCTTGTGTGGACCTCTACAAATGTTATATATATATAGCTGGTTCAAGTATGATGCATAAACAAGTCACATGAGCTATGTAACATGCATAAAAATGACATCTTCGAAAAATCTTCGTGGCAGGAACTACAAGACCAACTTGCATATATATTTAATACATAGCATCGCATAACGGTCCTATGCAAATAATATAATATATTATAAATCATGTCCTTGCGATTAAAATTGTCCTCGCACAGAAGATACCTTTTTCTTTTGCATAGACTTAAAATAAGAAAACACTTCCTAATCTGTTTCGGAATTTCACTACTTCCGTTCGGCTTCGATTCCCTTTTTGTGCAACGCTATCTTTTTGCTGCGAACAGCAGCAACTTCTATACTTGTTTTAATTTAAGATGCACCATCCTATTTAATTTGCCCCGCCCTCTGTTGCTAAACTTCACCTACTGGCAATTTGCTACTTGTACAAACGTATATGAAACTGTTGTTTATATTCTACTAAAAAATATTTCCCGCCCTTGATCTCCGTGAGAGAGTGCTTTTGGTCTCGGACTAGCGATAATGAAACCTTCACGGTCTTTTGAGTTCGAATCAAAAGTTTGGACCAAATTTTACATTTGAGGAAGCAATCCAACTGACTCTCAGAAGGTCGATGGTCCCAAAGACCAATGCATTGTATATACATAGATAAAAAACTCCTGTAAGGGCCTGTAGAAAATGCTTTTTTTGCACCCAGCAGATCTTTGAATTTTGCAAAATACTTAAAATTTGTTCAAATCTCATTAAAGAATTCTTCTGATGCAAGAAAAGATTTTCAAAATGATTTGTTAAGAAATTTCTTTGAAATTATTACTTAAATTCAACCAGTATAGCAGAAAAATGACAAAATGAACGATATAAGGTTCATGCAGGGGCCTTTGTATTTTGCATGAAACTTTTTTTTATGCTCCTATTTTATCAAGTATGTATCATTTTGTAGGGAATGTCTTGCTCTATTGCAAGATATAATTTACTTTAATATATCTTCAATAGAAAATGAGCAATAAGCATACGTGATTTTGCGAGATTTTGTCAATCTGTCGCGTGACTTTGCGAGATTTAGACTACTTGCTTATCTGTGTATGTATAGGTCTTTGATGGTCCTAACCAAGTATATGCCATGGCCCTTTCATCAAAACTGGGAAAAATCCCCTAATGACCCTTAATTCACGAACTATTCATGAAGTATGCAAGAACAGTTCAAGTAAAAATAATGATGTCATTAATTCTTTTCGAATGGGCAGTGAAAAAAATTAATATTTGTTATATAACATTTCTATGTTCGGTTTCAAATTTCGTGTCCAAATTATCATATTTGAACTCGTCTCATTTAGTTGATAACTGATCTTATATCTACGAAGCGTTGTATTTTTGTTCATGTACGTATGAAATTGACAAGCCTCTAAATTTTACTACATATACGTTACATATTCCCCTGTGTATGTTGTCATATCATTTATTCCAAGCGTACCATTTGGTTCTCCATTGAGATACGAGTTTTTGACAATTAACGTTTGGAAATTTTGCGCGATAGTTTACTGCATGCTGAAGTGTTTTGGACTAGGAAATAAATTCACACATACACGTCCTTGAATTGCGAGGATTCCAAGTTTATGCTTAAACTGATGACGTCAGCAGTCTGACACAAACTTCAATCACGATTTTAGAGAATGAAGAATGTATCCTAAGTTTATCACCTCGTCTATGTTCGAAGAAAAAATCGGGCTATTTTGATATTATGTCGCTGCGGCGTCATCGTCTACGTCGTGCAAAAATTTGAATGTTGCTCATAACCCCAATTACGCTAATGGTTATTGCATTCTGACAAATTTTGCAGTTTTGTTTATTCATTGCCCAAATAGCGATTGGCTTTGTTTATGTGCATCAGGCGAACGTAATAGAATCTGACGAAAATGTCGATTTATGAATGAATAATGTACTGTACTGTATGAATCTAGAAATTTGTCAGAATGTTCTAAGGGCGTCTGGACAATTTTAAGCTCAGCTGTATATATAAGAATAAGTCAAGATTATAAGTGTGATCACTGCGGTGTCTGCTACAACTTTAATGTAGACCATAACTCAGAATTTCAGAAACTATAAGAGGTAGCAACATGCAACATAGGTGGATAGATCTCACTGAGTCAGTGAACAGACGAGAATTGACACCGCTTGTGGCGCTCTTGTTTTACCCTTTTGTAACTAGAGATATGTGCCTTTACTATTTATAGTTTGGAATCGTAATTGACATAACCCCTGTTACAAATGCAACCTAGCAATTCAGTTATTTTAAAACATGTAAAATCTCGTAGCACCTAGTTTTATCCACTGGATTGGTCTGTTGTTTCAATCGTCGGCGCTTTAAGGTGAATGTATAAAAATTCTTACTCTAAGATTTAGAAAACGATTATCTTAGCTATGGTACGTCTGGCCACGAGCCATGGATGTCTCGGTCAAAGGGATTCTGATCTGTTGTCTGAGCTGTCCGTGCTGACCTCTAAATTTTTCAATTTCATTCAGTTCAACGGCGTTTTTTTTCAACAATTTTTCAATTATATATACTAATGTACATTAATTATTTTGTATATAAAATGTTAAGAAATATCCGAGTCAAGCAAATTAATAATGAAAAAACAACTAACATTTCAGGTATTATTATATAATTCAGTTGCCGGCCGGTTTCGTCATTGACTCATCGGGGCATTAATAATAAAATGGCGCCAAAATTTACGTAGTTACATAGCAACATTTGTATATATATATATACGTCGGCCGATTAACTAAACCATTTTGCCTGGACGGTATTCGGATCAGCATTAAAATACCCTCCCACTACGAACCGACATCTTTTCCACATGTGGGGGAAGGAAATTCAACATTGTTGTCAAATCTTCATGTAAGGGTATGACCTGCTGCGACCGGGAATCGAACCCGGATCGCCGGCTTACAAATCCAGCGCACTAACAAATGGACCACGGGCGCTGCTTCCGTAGATTTCTTGGTCAACAGGCTACTGTCTAAACTGTCTGTTCGGTCCTGTATATATGTCTAAGATACAACGACAGTATAATCAACAGACGGCCTTCTATTGTTAGAATTGTAATCAATGACAGTGGCGAAATAGCGCCAATAACTAACGTTGGTCAAGTATATAATAAAATGAACTAATGATATTAAGTCGCCATTTTATGGCCCAAATCGAACTTAGGGAAATTATAAAATATCCAGTAATTCATTTTAACCAGCACTAATCTTCATTTTGACGTGACAGACATCCCGGTTGCTATTGGTAACAGGCCGTTAACTTGGTAACGTCAGATAATTTGTCTGCGTCTATTTTTCTTTGTGTGAGAGTTAAGATTTTTTTTCTTACGTTTTTTCTCGGATATTAGAAAGAAAACAATGAATGAAGATATTAAGCATTTATCTGAGGATACAGAAGAACACAGATACAATATGCTCCTGTACACCCCTCATTTCAGAGCCGCCCAGAAGAGGGGTGATATGATACAGAAGAACACAGATACACTATGCTCCTGTACACCCCTCATTTCAGAGCCGCCCAGGAGAGGGGAGGTATGATACGGAAGAACACAGATACAATATGTTCATGTACACCCCTCATTTCAGAGCCGCCCAGGAGAGGGGAGGTACGATACAGAAGGACACAGATACAATATGCTCCTGTACACCCCTCATTTCAGAGCCGCCCAGGAGAGGGGAGGTACGATACAGAAGAACACAGATACAATATGTTCATGTACACCCCTCATTTCAGAGCCGCCCAGGAGAGGGGAGGTACGATACAGAAGGACACAGATACAATATGTTCATGTACACCCCTCATTTCAGAGCCGCCCAGGAGAGGGGAGGTACGATACAGAAGAACACAGATACAATATGTTCATGTACACCCCTCATTTCAGAGCCGCCCAGGAGAGGGGAGGTACGATACAGAAGAACACAGATACAATATGTTCATGTACACCCCTCATTTCAGAGCCGCACAGGAGAGGGGAGGTACGATACAGAAGGACACAGATACAATATGCTCCTGTACACTCCTCATTTCAGAGCCGCCCAGGAGAGGGCAGAGACGATACAGGAGGACCGGGCATTTATATCCCTGCTCTTGTTTTGAAACTCTTTTCCTCATTCTGTACGGTGCCATGTGTTAAGCACGGATACATGCGTCACCCTGTTTGTGTGATTTTCTAAAGAGTATTTAAATGTGGCTCGGTAGTTCGGATGGTGTCACTGGAAAAGCGTCCCTGAGAAATTCGAAAGGTGTAACCGAAATTCGAACCATTGACATTTCATTTAGTAATAATACTAACTAGTTATAGTTCAGCGCGTCGCCACAAGTCCATCTACCTCCCAGTATCAGTAACTGTTGTTTTAGAATCAAGCTATGAAACTGGTCGACTGGTCCATCTGTAAACGAATGTCAAGCTAAGACATTGACAGAATCTCTTGGAAACATCAGAGTTAAATCACCAAGATATCTGTCTGAATCCATTGTATAAATTACGTCCAATTTATCCAGTGTCTTAAACTAGACTGATAAACGTTTTGTAGCTTTCAAGTTGATTATCAAGTCAAGTCACTATCAGAGTGATTCGTACAGCGTGTAATCTGCACGATGCTCCGTGAAATTAATGCGCGAATACTTTCTTATCGTAGCAACGCGTCTCCCACCGCGAGTAAACACGGATAACTGCATGGACACCTTGTTATCCGTTGTCGCTTATTTAATATCTTGCTGGAAATTAAATGGCGCTTTTTGGTAATTACATTTTTTTCAAAAGATTAAAGTTTGCCAAATATTTCTCTTTTCGGTTATTCTAAATTTACGAATCACTGAATTAATTGACTTTTGATATAACCAATGGACCATTTCTGGCAGCAAAGAGGTGCCATCCATACAAATTTTATACATAATCTATTTCAACAAGTTTGTCTTTTCCCCTGTGTGTCTATCGTTCTTCGATTAGATTTTAAATCATATTTAAATTAACAAACAATTCAGCGATCGACATTTTTAAAAAGAAATCGCAAACGGCATTCGTTTCAATTACAATTAGTTTAAATATTTTGCAGTTTCTTTAAGGTATGGGGGTATTAGCTGAATAATGCTTTTATATTATTCAATTACATTACTCAAGGACTTATATACATGTATATAAGTCCTTTCATTATTGTAACAACTAATTAAGACACCATAACAAATGAAAAAGGGACCAAAAAACCTAAACCTATTGTGAGTTATTTCTAAACTATTCATAATCAAAGTACCGAAAGTACTCATGCAAACGGAACTAAAATAGAACGGGAACTAGTTTGACATAGCATGGCGGATGTAGAAAAATCGTATTTAATTATTTGGGTCCGGATAAAAATTCAAGCGCGCCGAGTAATTAACACATACGGAAAGTAGAATCAGCGTTCCGTTTCCAAAAGTGTTTTTTGCTATCGTTGACTTACTAAAATGCCGTGAGCTCCATCACTGCCATGGTTCCCGTTCCCACTCACACTCTAGTGTGTGCTGTAAGATTATGGACGGAAACCAACTAGTTCAGCATAAAATAGTTCTACTTTCGGCTTTCGTTCAGTAGGTCAGTAATTTCTCTACAGAAATATGCATGTAATTACATTAATCTACTATTGATGTATGTCTTATAAGTGACTTTTTGACATGTAAATCAGTGTTAAGGTTTATATCCATAACGCGTATCGATCGATACTATCGGCTAGAGCTATATATACATTGTAGTTGGATAAATTCTAAAAATAGAATGTGGGGTTTTCCCGTCGAAGTGCAGAGTACACATAAATTTGCGAAGAAATAACAGTTATTGTTCGCAATTGTTATGTTGGTTCACAGTGTGTGAAGGGTATTTTGGTGTTAAGACAGAAAGATCGCAATGCGACAGCAACACTGCTTATTTTGGTACCGATGGATTCGGAAAATATAGGCTGGACCATGGGCTACATAAAAAAACTCGAAACATCTGATAACTTAGATAACCATCATGCTAGGTTGATAGAATTTAGCACATGAATATGAATATGTTCATAAATAGATGGCAATATTGAGATGGTGTATGTTAATTCATAAGCATGAATATCCATCAACTGTGCAGTTCCTAATGTAGGATTTCTCCTAACAGTCATTGTTGTGTTGCGAGCAACACCAGTGACTTGTCTCGTAGGAAGAAAATCATATTTCAGTACTTTGATTTAACATGGTTGCTTGCAACCAGTTTTTCAGCATGACAATATCAATATCTAACAAGAACAACTATAACAAAACGTTATAGTTAGACGAATTACAAGAAGCATTGGTTTAAGTTTTTTGTATGAAGTTGCTTTTATTCATTCCTCCATTATGGAGAGTATAACATATTTACAAGTTATAGATTATACACATATTTTGACAATCATGAGTATTTGACAAATGAATACATTCATGTATATAGTTCACATGTACATGGTATTTACCATACCATACATCACTGGAATAAAGTACATCCTAAATACTACCAAATCCACCATAGTCTGATAGGATACAACCACATTAAACTTGCATCTAATCATCGGATTTTCCCGATATTATGCCACGTTAACATCATAGAACGATGCCTACATTACTTATAAATTTGCGTTTCAACAACAGAGCAGACGAATAGATTCAGTCAAACATGACAGGTAACGCGACGAATAGCCGGTCCAATGATTGACCAATCGAAAATGACCGAAATCACCATTAGCCAATCAAATGGCCAGGATAAGCCAAACTAGTAATAGACAATACAGTAAGTACTCGCAAACAGCTATAATAAACAAATACTCGTAGGTATAATTCGTCTAGAAAATAGTAACAACTGGTTTCCCCTATCACAACCGATAAAAAGTTCTTCCCCAAACGCCAAATAAATAGTTCCAATGAGAAAACGGCATTCAGTCTTTAATTTAAAATGAGCACTGATATTAGTCACAAAATATGTCATACAATTCTAGAATTCTTATCAATACCATAATTATTGTAGGCGGCACTCGGTGTTAGCAATGAAACCTAATAATTTATTCCTTTACGCATTGACCTTGTCAAGCGATTTGATGGTTTAATGGGATGTTTTATAGAGCATGTACCAGGAGTGATTGAAATCAGACAGTACTATCTATGTTTTTTTTAATCGTAATATGTTTGAAACCTTTAAGGCTATGGGAAAAATTACCATGTTTACAATCATTAATCGTTTGACCAAATAAAAAAAGTAGATAGGAATAACTTCTCTTTTCTGCTTTCCAGTACTTTAATTATGCGTGAAAATACGAGTGAAGATTCGTCCCCGAATCTTTTCGTACTTTGGGTATTTTTACCTCCCACCCCCCCTCCGCATTTCGAAATGTACGTCAGATGGACATGTAGTCTTACGTTAATCCGTCCGTCCGTTCAACTTTTGGTTTCCAAGCGACAACTCAAGTGATATTTCATGGATTGGTTTCATATTTCACATACAGGTGTATAATAATAAATTACAGGTCAGGTTCGATTTCCGATAAAATCAAAGCATTGTTGGTTTAGGGGCATACCCTACAACTGACAAACATTCTGTGAAAGTGTAAAAATGTGCTAGATGTATATGTAAAACAATATATAATGGATAATTGCAGGAAGAACGTGGGTCATAAAATGACTAGTTTAGGTACTAGCCGCAAAAAACATAGCTATGAATAATAAATCACTTCCACCCAAAAATTTCCATGACTAAATGTATGTGTCACAAATACATATTTTTTTATGATTTTATTTTTAATTGGATGAATTTTTGGCTGAAACTTTCTTCGTCGGCTTTTTTCTTTGCAAGCTTCTAATTTATAATCATTTTGCCTTAATTTTAAATTCACCAAGTTGTAGGGTATGCCCCTTTAACTATTATCGTGGGCATTCGAGTCATCCAGACATATTTCCATCCTCACTTTATACATGAAAATGCTAGGTAAGATTCGTACCCAAATACGTTCGTACTTTTTGGATTTTTCCTTTAGAAACTTAAGAATCGAGATCGGTCGAATGACCGTAAACAAACCTAGTTTTTCCATGCCTTGGTTTTTATGTGCTTAGCGACGATCATCCAATGTTTGTATTCAATTCTAAGTTAAATGGGGTTGTTTTACCGGAAGTGTTGCGTAATAAATTTTCACAAGAGACGTAAAAATGTCAACCCAACAGATTGAAATGGCAGAATCCATTATCTGAAACTATTTAATCCAGAAATTTCAAGTCATTATCTCTGGTTTTGCTACGCAAATCGATTGCTTTAGCTGTCCGGAACGAATGCAAGTAGTTTAAAACACGCATTTACTATTTCACGAGAGTGACGCTCTGGGCTTAGTCATGTTAAATAATAGATTAGTTAACATTGTGTGTATAATTACACCAGAACACATCAATCGAAGAATAAATAAATAATCGGGCGTTCCTTGTCATTTCCTTCACTGAGCATCCGCCTCGTGTTATGAAGTTTAAAACCTGCTGTGTGGTTTCCCAGTGTGGGGAATCCACGTGACCTAGTGACGTCACAATGTTATTGTTACAAGCGCATTTTCTGTCATTCGAACTAGGAAAACATCACATAATTTTCGCATTATTTTTCGTTTTTCTTCTAAAGCCACATAACTGTTGCAACTCCTTACATAAAGGGCTACCTCCGGTTCAGAATTTTGTCACTGAAGGCCCTCTACTTTTTTACTTTTCTTGTCCAAACTGTTTTCTAAAATTTTCTTGTAAAAATAACATTCATTTTCATAACACTGTCAAAAGGTTTGGACAAGAAAAGCAAAAAAGTAGAGGGCATACAGTGACACAAATCTGAACCGGAGATAGCCCTTTATGTAAGGAGTTGCAACAGTTATGTGGCTTTAGAAGAAAACGAAAAATAATGCACTTATGTGATGTTTTCCTAGTTCAATTGACAGAAAACGCGCTTGTAACGATAACATTGTGACGTCACTAGGTCACGTGGATTCCCCACACTGGTTTCCGGTCAATACATTTTCAACACTAGGCACTCATTGTCAAGACTCATTCTAAAAATGGCAAACCCACGATTGATAAAAAGGGCATCACATTCTTATTAAAAGAGAAATCGGGTGTTCCAATCGTAGGATTCCCAGGGACAGCCATGAAGGAAAGTAGTCCGTGAATAACAATGATATGGTGGTCAGTCTATTATATCCGATAAGTTTTCTTTGGACACACACAGGGGAGTTCAGATTGATACTGATTGTTGATTAAAAATAATTATTGAAAACCTGGTGTGGACCATGATTCCGAAATAAAACACGAAGTTTGGTGTAATGAAGTAATTCAGATTTACGTTTGTAAAGTCTAGGTATTGTTTCATAATTTGCAGCTTTAAAGTGACATTGCGCATGCGCTACTGTTTATGTATCGCGAATCATTTGGTAGAGGCGAGTAAAAACGGGGTAACGCCCCCTTCTCTCCACTCCCATAAACGTGTTCAGTTGTTCATGGACTGGGAATATAATGATGTTTAATTTGTCCGATAAATTGGCTTTGTGACTTTTTTTCCAGCGTCTCTGTGTCAATAAATGTGTCTTAAAAATCAAATTAACCAATTAAACAATTCCCTGGATACGCTGAACAGATTATGACCAGTTTATACCTTCTTGCACATGTGGTCCCTTATAACGTTTCTTATTTACATGTCACGAGAGATTCAACCTTGATTGGACTATAGCAAAAGCTACGGAAATAATAGGCGGAAACAATTTCGAACAAATTATGCATTTTAAAGAACGCGCCGTTTCGTGGCATATCATTAGACCAGAAAAATAGCAGTTTCAACGGTTCACCGACCAAGCCCACGTTGCCCATCTTAGAGATTAACACCGAAGTATGAATACATTTTTAGCGCGAATCGTCAACACCAGAGTTCGAAAGATATGCTCAGAAAAACTAAAGGAACTATTTTGTTTGTTTTCGTGACCTACGAGCCCTTATTTGTTTGGTGAAGTTACCGGTCATTAGATAATTAAGTGGTCTTCATATTATGATAGTCTTAATAACGGGGCGGTCTTTAGAATTGGGCGGTCTTTATAATGGAGCGGTCTCTATAATGGGGCGGTCTTTATAGAGGGTTGGGGGTGGTTTTTAAAATTGAGCGGTCTATATAATGGGGGCGGTCTTTATAATTGGGTCAGTCATTGCACTGGGGATGTCTTTATAATGGGGCGGTCTTTATAGTGGGTTGGGGAGGTTTTTAAAATGGGGCGGTCTTTATAATGGGGGTGGTCTTTAAATTGGGGCGGTCTTTATAATTCGGGCGGTCTTTATAATTGGGACAGTCTTTATAATGGGTTGGGATGTTTTTTAAAATGGGGCGGTCTTTATAATGGGGCGATTTTTATGATAAGGCGGTCTTCATAATGAGGCGTTTCTTTTAATGAGAGGGACTTTGTATTGAAGTTATAATATGTATATTGCGGTTTTATATCTGATTCAAATCTTTGTTGCGTTTCATTCATGTAGACACTAAATCAGGTTTTACCGTTCTTGGGAATTAACCTATCATCAAAATTGATAAATCAAAATTTGTAACAATACTCTTCCAGTCAATGTCAAATAAATAAGGGGATTTTTGACGAGGCAGTAAAACATTGGAGCATATTTCAATATGCTTCTAAGAATTAAACGAAACTGCATACAAGACCAAAATCAATTACTGATTATATGTTATGTGCAGACAAAGGAATTTACTTACTGTCAAAATGTATCTTTCTAAGAGAATGTAATTCAAGATATAAACACTAAAATTCTCACGCAATAACAGCTTGCATCTTATTTCTGATTCCATAACTATACTAAAACGAAAAAGAAACACACCGTTACATTATTTGTCTTCAAACAACTGGAACGTTGTCAAATTGAAATGTCTAAAAATTGAATGTAATTCAAGAAACGCACCGTTGCATTCTTTGACTTCAACAAAATGGATATATTGTCAAAATGAAATGTTTGCAATTTTGATTAGTCTGGCAAAATGATGGCTCAGTTGATGGTGGCTTCTTTGTTATACTGTGTTTATAATTTTAAGACTGACACAACTAAAAAACAAAAAAATAAAAAAATATAAGTAATTCTGTACCAGTTTTCAAAAGTTGAACATCCAATTTCAAGCGTGTGTGAACATGTTTTGAGACATCCGAATATTGACACATCCGAAATCGGCAAACATACTTGGTGATGTTGCTCTAATTTCATACTGGCTTAACATTGTCAAATGCTGCCAAAGCTGTGTTAGTGGCCATCTCTGAATAAGGACCATTTTGTGAATAAAGGTCATTTATTTTAAAACCAATAAAATATTCTGACCAAAACGACGTCCGAATAAAAGTTACCTATCAATAAAGGCCACGATTTGTCTTTCTCTAGGTGGCCTTTTTCACAAGCTTGACTGCATATGGTGAGCTCTGTATCCGTTTTTCAGGTCTTTAACACTTATTTTGTTTTAAGCATGCATCAACATGATTCGCGGCATCTGAACATTGACACATCCGAAATTACCTCATATATTTGGTGATATTCTGGGATCATTTTATGACATAAATACAACCGTAATATTTTAAAAGTATGTCAATAATCGTGTGGTCAAAATTCAATAAATCTGAAGCCACCATAAGTTAATTTACACCATTGTATAGTACTAAAAATTTGTAAGGATCATTTGCGATATTTCATGCAGTGATTGCTTCATAATTTCAGTACAACTGTTTAAATTTGATCTAATACAATATTTATGCCAGTACAAAAATAAGAAAATAAATGTCTTTTTAAGCATAATATGTCTATTATACATTTGCATGTACATTGTACAGGCCCCAGTTTAACAAAAGTTTTTGCTCAAACACAACTTATTAACCAAATCAATCATTTCTCAGTTTTATTGTATGCAATTCAGAATGCCTTTTAAAAATAGGTTCCATGATGGTTAAAGAACAGTTTCCCATAATGTCAACCTAGCTATAATATCTTGATATGGTATAATTCATTAAATTTGATTTGAGTCTGTTATTCAGAATTTGATTTTTGACTCATGTGAAAATGGTGTTTTGTGGCTCAATTTGAGTGTCAATCCCACGCTATTTTATACTAGCATGTTTAACATGTCCGTGGTAAGTAAAGAAACAAATTGTAGCATTTCGTATCGAAGACGTAATATTTCTAGATAGAAAAACACTAAAGTCTGTAAGTAAGTTTCCACTCAATTTTGTTCGTGAAACTAAGGCCTGACTGTAAAAATGCGTATTACTAAGTGATCCCTATCAAATTTGAAGCAGTATATTTCGGCATGTACGGACTTTTTAAACCGTGATTAAGAAAGCGATCCTTATCAAATTTCAAGCAATACATGATTACGCAGGAGTGTACTTTTCTTTTTCGATTAATATTACTTCATGATGATTTCTGAAACTGTCAAATTTCTAACATGATTTTATTTATTTTAGTCTAGTACAAGCGAACATATAAAAGCTCTTAACGTTAGATGGTAAGATGCAATGATGGTAGTTGATTTATAACGTATTTGCATGCAATTCTAACTATGTTTATTTCTCGATATACCGAATAAAAATTGACTAGTCTCTGCAATGATAGTCAATAACACGAAACAAGTATTTTTAATACATAGTTCCCACATCTACAATATTTACCTCCCTTGGCGGCCATCTTGAAAGTCTAATTTGACTAGCATTGAAAGAGGATATTTATACTTTTGTTCTGATAATTCTAAATATAGAATTTTCATATGTGACAACAAAATTTTCTTAAACCAGATATGCTTATGGTTTTTCCAACTTCATGATTAAGTTATATTTTGTAAATTTAGTTGTTTAATAACCACTTTTTTGTTTTTTTCTATTAAACACATAAGAAATTTGACTTTCAAGATGGCCGCCAATTCAAAACAAGGGAGGTAAATATAGTAGTTGTGGGAACTATGTATTGGCATACATGTGTCAGGGAATAATCGTTGAAACGTTGAATTTACGCGATGTATCAATACTTTGTTGTTTTTCAATGAAGCATAGATTTGGGCGGGTTGTATAATTTGGAACGCAGTTCGCGATTCTAAAATTTTTTTTCTGATTTCAAAAAAAAATAAGGAAAATGAAATAATAAAATCATGGCCTGTTGACTAGAGCGCACTATACAAAAAATTATGTCTTTAGAGAAAAAAGTGAAATTAAGATAAAAAATAAAAAATGATGAAAATATATTACATATATTAAAATATCGAAGTGCGTTCCAGAATGTCAACATCGATGCTATACGGATGGTAAGCGGTTCTATCCAGACGTCTGCCTGGGATTTTCCTGCAATGTTAAAACCTGGAAAAGTCTCAAATTACCCATGATGTTTTATGTGCCGTCATTACACATCAGTTAAAAGAGCTGAATTAAATCTTAATTAGTCAGACACGCATAGGTTCTAAAATTTCAAAATCCTTATTGGAACTAAGATTAGAACAAAAATCTTGGATTATTCTTGCAATTTGACGATGATATGGTCCCAGTTGTTTAGATTGTGGCGAGTATCAGAGAGGCTTGTGGTATATGTCATGTGATCGTACTTTGTTTTTGTTTGTTTATATCGAGTTTTAGGCCCCTTTTCAACAGTCAGGGTCATATGAGGCAGACAGCTCACCTAACCATCATTTCTGGGTAGAACCAGTACAAGACTCATATCCTCCGTAAGCAATTGTCTACTTTCTCAAATAAAGAGACATGGTCGGTAGCTGGGCTCGAATCTACGATCGTCTATCAGTGAGAGGTGACAGTGATTTGAAGTCAGCGACTTTAACCACTCAACCACGGAGGTGGGTCAGAGAGGCTTGTGCTATAGGTCAACTCATCGTAATTTGTTCTCAATATTACTGATAAACACTTGCAGTAAAACCTGAATTAAGCGACCACTCCAGAAAGAACGAAATTATGGTCTCTGAAGACAGGTGGTTTCTTAAATAAGGATCGGAGTTACATGCTCGGAAATACTTGAACTAAACAATGCAAACGTGTTAGCTGATACATGTACGTGCAAATCATGTTTTACATTGTAGATTAAGCAACTTGACTTTCCTAAAAATGATATTTAAATACCGACTGATTGTGGTCTATTCGACTAAGCCATGCGGAGACACGATTCGTATAACTGGTAGTATTTACATATTAATTATAAATTTATTAAGAGCAAATGTTGATTCGATTACGCTCAAACAATGTAATTACTGTTTTAGTCAAACAGTTGTATTCACCTCAATAAAAGTGGACCTCAATATCATATAATTTTTATAGTAATAATAAAAACAGTTTTTAATGTATGTCCAACAATATCAAAAGCACCTCTTCTTTACGACCATATATGTTTGGATAGATTATCAATATTACGGTTCAAAAAGCCTCCACATTAGGCATATAAAAGATTGTTCGGTGTAAAATGACCCGAAATTAGACCAAAAAAAATTAAGGGCAGATAACTAAAAAAAAACGAGTTCATCAAACCCCAATTTTTTCTGTGTGTTTCTGTGATCATATGCTATGATCAGGTTAAAAAATTATGATAGAGTTTTCATTTTCCCAACATGTCTATGTGGACAAATCTGAAAACTAGCAAACGTCCTTAAATAGCCCTGTTTGTGTATCAATATACGTCACGTGACTTGATTATTTCAACAGTCGCATTATTGGATTGTTACAAAACAACATAAAGTTAAGCTTCTATTAAAATATAGACAATGAATAAATTACATACCGTAGATGTAAATTTACTGATAGGAAATATGACCTGGGGAAATGAATCAACCTATCGAAATAATTAGAATTTGAAAATGCAATGCATTTTTCAGAAACAAGAACATGGTAAAATCTATTTCGGCTGATTGATTAGATCCTCGGATCATTTCCTCCTTCTAGTTGTTAAAGTTTATTTTCCCACACAACCTGATTTTAATTTATATTCTCATTGTGTGTACAGTGCAACCTCTCCAAAGCAACGCCCTTTAGGAGAAGCAAAATTATGTCGTTGTAAAGAGGTTGTTGCTCTAAGAGAGGTTAAATTAATAATTAGTACAACCTCTTCAGAGCGGCTCTGTGTAGAGCAACAACCTCTCTATAACAACACCTTCAACATTTCCCAGAGTTGATATTTACTGTAAATTTAACCTCTGTAGAGCAACAACCTCTAAACAACGGTCAATATTTGCAGCTCCCACAGGGTGTTGCTCTACAGAGGTTGTACTGTAGTTAAATCGTACAATTGGAAAAGATCATTCTGTTGTTAAAGGGGGGTTGTTGCTCAAGAGAGGGCCCCTCTGGCGAGGTTGTACTGTACTTGTTTTTCTAGTCTTCAGGTCGTATAAAAATTTCATGAATCTGTTTTCTGAAATTGTGCTTTTTTCGAAACTCTTATACTTACGTGAAAACGAAAGTTGAGCGTAACTTTTTAGTAATAAAGTTTATTACAATTCATGAATGTGCGGTACTTATATATCTTTCGTCCCTCTCTCTCTGTGGCAGCTCTGAACAGCTAGCAATATCCGATGTTGTATGACCACCATGGTACCGATGGACTGGGCCGTTAAATGATAAATAAAACATAGCGTTTAGAATGAAGTTTATAATTACAGATATATTATCAGGAGTTAAGAAATGACCATTTACATATTGCACCCATCTGGCCAATATCGAGTAGCCAATTTTGTAAATTTTGATACCGAATTTGCCCATTTTTCGATTCTATATATACATAATGTTTCATTCTTACCAAATGCACACCTTCTTTTTCCATGAAGTATAGGACAGCATTGTAAACAAGAAATGTCTTTAAAAAGACAGGCGCGAAGTTTCTTTAATGTTATTTACACTGTTGAAACCAAAAGTATAGTTTTTATGAAATTCCTAAATTGCCGTTATAGTACCTTGTGAACACAACTTATCGCTAGCTGTCCAATTAGGTCACGCCTTGAAATATAAATGTTAGGTCAGCTAAATAAATTACGTATTTAGTCATATCTATTGATTATTAATTCCAATAAATGTAAAATGTTTGTCAAGAACGGTATATAACTTTATTTCAACCGCAAACGAATACATGTTCGTACATTTTTACTTTATAAATTTTACAACCACAAGAAGTACACATCAAACAGTTGCAGACTCGCTATAAGTTGGCGTGGTCTTAATTTTTTATACGCTTGTAGATTTCACCCTATTGAAGGAAGGGTTTTCCCTGAATCATCCAATAGAATGAGGAATTTCTTCTGAATATTTAATACGTCATGTCAAGAAATAAAGGGTCAAATGTGAGATAAGACAACCTTCGCGAAAAATGAAACAATCGTATACAATTATATATCAACACCTATAAGGGCTGGCTGGACAAATATATAAATAAATAAAAAAAGGCGGGCGAATTTCGACATTCTCATTATGTTTAGATCCCTAATAAAACGAGCGGGAGGATGCAGACCACGTGATTGCAAAGCTGTACATAAACTCTGTGCTGTAAATTAAGATGGTGGTGATTTAATTATTTCTTTGGGTAAAAAACTCAAATTTCCCGGAAAACCAATGGCGTTTTTTTTTCAGAGCTGCGTCTTCATGAATTCTTGATTTAAAAAAACCCTCGGATGTCTAAGCTACGTAATAATTCTTCAGTAACTCCTATCTAAAATTATAATCAACATCATGCTTCATCGCTTGTTGGTGCTTTCTCTCTCTGAATAGTTTGAATAATGTGTTTAGAATGCTCTTTTATAACTAGGCGTTAATCTAATCACTATATCAGAAGCGGTTTTATTTAAGGATGGCGGACTCTCATGAATACAAATCTTTAATGACCACGAACAAAAGTTAGAGGTACCTGGTCCTCAAAATTTGGGGCATTATATTCGAACATAATAATTATTGATTAAAGATTTACTTTCATCCGATCAATATTTTGAAACATTGTTATTATTTTACCATATATCATAAAGGGAGGTAATACAAAATTATTAACTAGTATTCTCCCTTTTATATGTTTAATTTCATGTTTACCAATTCCAAAATTCCACAGTCCAGAAAACGAATGATTTACAAATGATACAGTATATATATTCAAAAAATAATCATGAGTTTATCTAACGGCTTGTATTAGGGTCCGTAATCCTTAAATGAAGATTTGATTTGTAGAGAATCTGTTCAGCTATATTAACTTAGACAATAAATAATGACAGAAAAAAATGCCTCAATTTTCTGATTATTCCAGTTTTGCAATCAATCATGAAGTGTTTCAAGTAAAAGTTAACTTTTTATGATGGATATTGTGGTAAATATAACACATATACATATACAGCATGAATCATATTAGATACTGTGGAATCATTAATTTTCGTTGGGGATTTAATTTCGTGGATTTCGTGGGTCGGCTGAACGGTTGATAAACAATGACAATAATTATTATAACATTGATAGATAAAACTAGAATATGGAAAAAATTCATACCAGTTACTACAAAGGCGACTACCGGTATTTTCAAGAGAATAATTATGTGATTTAATTGACAGCATATTAGCCATGCGATTTAAACAATTTCAGAACAATAGAAATATATAAGTAAGCAAGTATTAGTTTTGAAGCCGCATTCTTGGTCATAATTTTCCTAAGTTTTAAGCAATGTCTGTTCTTGCGATATAAATGTGTTAATGAATTGTCTTCAATACACTAGAAGCCATGGCAATCTGCAACAACAAATCTCCTGTTTAATAGCAAAGGCTAGGTTACTGATTGCAGTCATTTGTTTTGAAGTTCCACCAGTGTTTCGCTTTTTTTGTTTAACACACGCCAAACTAAATCATAAAAAAGGACAATGTGATTTAGACAATAAATTTCCGTCCAATGATTTAACTAGTGTGTAATTTTAGTGCTCAACTCGTGGCAGAGAACGTCTGTAACACGTCAATGCATGCTTTATACGATTAAAGCAATGCTAAATCAAGTTCTTAAGGAAACGATTGATGTCATTTTAACCGAATGCATGGCAGATCATATTCATGAGACACTGTAGTCTAAGATGAATCGGATTCTTGGATGATTTTGCGGTCCTTAATCAAAGTAAAATTCGATGGGAGGTGCAATTTAAGAGGGTAATGGGTATCAATTGGTGGCCATGTGCCAATAACACATAACTCAGCATACGAAAGACATCACTAGGTTAAATCGTGCCCATATCATACAAGAAATATTAAGTGTGCTCTTGTTGGCTAGGGAGAAATTCTCTTTATACTTATAGAAACATGATGATATTGTAGGCAAAGTTGGTATCAAAAGTGTACAGAAATGTATTGGCTAGATTATAATGCGTTTGAAATTAGAAATAGTATCATGTTCAATAATTGATATCATGTTCAATAATTGATATCATATAAAATTGTAAAATTGTTTATATTTATGCGAATATATATATAATTATGTTTTATCAGTCGCCGTACACTCTGGAATGCTTATTTTTAAGTGGCAATGCAAAATCGCAACTTCTTGCACCAAAGCAGATTACTGACAGTGCCCGAAATATCCGCAATGGTCATCACGTGATAAGTGGCAATGCAAAATCGCAACTTCTTGTGTACATTTGTATTACTGTTTCAATTGCTATCTCATAATAGATATTTGTAAGTCTCACTTTTTAAGAAATATTGTACTCTATACAGATGTATGATTTAACTAATGAATGTATAGTCAAAATTGTAAGTTTAATAATTCAGTCGTATGGAATTACAATATAATGTTCTATACTTAAAGAATAATAATTATGATCAGTCTATGTTATATTCTGATCTTCTCCATAATATTGTCAAATGTAATCATTTATTTGATAAAATATCATGCATTACTTATATTATGTATATCATTGTATTGTGTCACACTGTTTGCATTGTGCTGTGTATGATGTCCTTGTGGGCTTTAAAGCCTTTTGGCATTGAAAAAAATATCTATCTATCATCGTGATAGGGGGTAAATTGTGCAAGCAATGTGTTTAGGATTATCGTCACATATAATGATAAATCTGTAATTCTTAACTGTGTAGCAACAACTCTACACCCATTATAAAAAACACACTTCCTTATTCGTGTTAGTATATGAGTCAGGAATATTTGTTGTACTGAAATGTATACTCAAAAAAATACTTTTTTATTGCTTAACGAATGAACGAACGTATAGACGGACGTCCTGCAATATAAAATTAATTTTAGCAACAACAAAAAAAAATTTTAAAGATAAAATCACTAATTATTGTTGGAAAAAGAATGGCATTTCCAGTTATACGAAACAGTGTCGTATATAAAGCCAGACATAACGTGAATATATCTTAATAACAAAATTACGTTTACCATAACGAAAGTTGGCTGTCTTTGAATTTCAAAATTAATTGATGTCAGAAATTTCGTACAATTGCAATGAAACGCCAATGTTGCAATGTGAGCAGATTATACTGTTTTTCCTTGGTACATTTTGTTTGGCATGATATGGTCTGCGTTAGGTACGCCAATGGTAATTGCATTCTGACAAATTTTGCAGTTTTGTTTATTCATTGCATAAATAGCGAGTGGCTTTGTTTATGTGCATCAGGCGAACGTAATAGAATCTGACAAAAATGTCTATTTATGAATGAATAATGTACTGTACTGTATGAATATAGAAAATTTGTCAGAATGTTCTAAGGGCGTCTGGACAATTTTAGCTCGTCTGCTTTAGAAAGAAGTCAAGATAGTGCGTTCACTGCGGTGTCTGCGTCAGCGTCGTGCAAAATATTTAATGTAGCTCAACACTCAGAAACTATAAGAGGTAGCAACATGAAACTTTATAGGTAGATAGATCTCACTTAGGAAGTCACCTGTTTGCATTGATCGCGCGCTCTTCTTTTTTGGTTAATCATAGTCTGCCACACATTTTCCGAGGCCACCAAATACTTCTGAAACTGAGATATCAGAAATGCTTTCATTTTAAGAATACGTGGAACCCGCTTAATGGGCATATCTTAGCTAACTTACAGATAACTTTCTTTTCTTTAAAAAATCGTAAAAATCGCATTCAAGTTTAAACGCCTGTTTGAAAAACGGGTCGTATTATGGAAACACCCACGGCGGGCGGGCAGCGTCCACAACGGTGTCCGCTCTCTAATTCAAACAATTTTATTCGGATCCTCATCAAACATCATGTAAATGTTTATGGCCATGAGATCTCGGTCAAGTTCGATAACCAGCCCAATCAGCCCAGGCACTTCTGAGTTACGGGTATATTTTGTGACCTGGTACCTGGATCTGAACAGATTATCAACAATGTCATGTTTATTTTAGTTCCCTGGTTGTGTTACCAGCTCACCATGAACAGCCATGGTCATTTAGTGACTTTCTTAACTTTTATGATGGATGAAGACCTCTGGCGTACACCTTGACACAACCACCGACCGTCTTTACATCGATGATGACAAAAGAAATTATCGCGAACTGCAGACTAGAACGGAGTTCACAATTTTGAAAACAACAGTCGCGAACTGCGTTCTAACTTTATACCACCCTTATTTAAATCAAATTATAAAGGCACATGCAAAATGGAAATATTCATCAATGTTTAAAATTATATTAGTATGGTAGTCATACATTATCAATGTACAGTTTATAAAATGTAATGGTTTATTGCGCAGAGATGCAATCGATTAAAATTATCTCTGTATCGTCACTAAATGGATGGGTTGCAACGTCATTTGATTCAATTACATGTGAATTGTGTAACGCTTGATTTTGGCTTCCTGGTAAAGCGTTGGTCCTAAACATGTATAGATCCCAGAACCGAAACGTCGTGGGTTTGAGTATCGACCCCGCCTGTCGATATTTCACGGACGCATTTTCAGCGTTCCCATTTAACCTCCCGTGTCACGTGTCATGTTTGTTCTGCGATTAGTAAGGCACAGGATACGGACGAGGCTTGTATCAGTGATTTTAACGGAATTGATAAAGAACCAGTTTAACAATCCGAAAAAAGAGTAGGAATATAGATGACCAGATCCCAGTTTCACAAAAAAAAACTTAAGTTTTTACTCAAACTCCACTGAACACTTACTCAACTGACAAACATTCTGTGAAAGTGTAAGAATGTGTTAGATGTATATGTAAAACAATATATAATGGATAATTGCAAGAAGAACTTGGGTCATAAAATGAAGAGTTTAGGTACTAGCCGCAACAATCGTAACTATGAATAATAAATCACTTCCACCCAAAAATTGTACAACAAATACCAAAGAGTTTCCGATCATTTATGGAAACTAATATTTTTTTTGTGATTTTACTTTTAATTTGATGAATTTTTGGCTGAAACTTTTTTCTTTACAAGCTTCTAATTTATCATCGTTTTGCCTTGATTCAAGATGCACCAAGTTGTAGGGTATATCCCTTTAAAGCATACATTTCTCTATCTTATTGTATGCAATTCAGAATGTGGTATTAAAAGAAGGCACAAAATTGGTCTAAAAACAGTTTCCCACAGTTTTAACCTAGCTAGCATCTCTTGATATAGTATTATTCATTAAAATTGATTTGAGTCAACTATTGAGAATTAGATTTTTGACTCAAATGCAAAAGGCGTTTTGAGACTTAGTATGTACGCTAAACCAACAATATTTTCTCTTGGCATATGTATCATGTTAGAAGTACACTAGGAAACAAATGGTATCATTTCTAGTCAAAGGCAAACGATTTCTAGAAAAAAACAAGTGAGTCTATACTTGAGTTTCTACTTAATTTTATTCGCGAAACTTGGGACAGTTCTACTGCGTCTTTTCTCCCCCCCCCCCCCTCCATCCCTTCTCCCTCTCTCTCCGAGGCGGTTCTGAAATGACCATAGCTGTCGTATGGGTCTTTATACAAATAAACAAAACCATTGATCTCAGACAAAATATATATCTAATCCATGATATTTGTCTAATACAAATATTCTCTTCATGTTGCCGTGATGTTGATTTCCCCGACATGACAATTATAAATCGGTTTTGGATTGACGAATTGACGGTCTGCCATCTTGTTTTATGTATCGAAATATAAACACATGCCGTCGATCTATATGTTATAAACAGACTGTCAATCTTACACGATAGAATATAATTTGGTCCATACAAACATAACATTCAAAATCTTTTTGTGCGAATGTTTATGCTCCCGCCATTCGAAATTGCGGAAGGGCGATGAGAGTAAACGTTGTCCGTCCGTCCGTCCGTCCTAATTTTGGTCTCCGAGCGACAACTCATTATCATTTCATGGATTTGTTTCATATTTGACATAAAGGTGTGTATTAATGAAAAACAGCTCGGGTTCGATTTCTGTTAAAATTCAAACATTTCACAGGAGTAATGGCCCCTTTTGACATTGTAGCTCTCAGCTGGGACATTCGTGTCCTACGGATACATGTCTTGCGTTGTGTTTCAGATACTGTGGAATCATTAATTTTTGTAGGGGATTTAATTTCGTTAAATAAAATTCCCACGAATTGAAATGTAGAGATAAGGGATTTTGTTTCAAAAATCAAAATCAACGAATTTATGTCCCCACGAAATAGTAATTTTAGTAAAAACCACGAAAATAGAGTCCAACGAATATAAATGAAATGACAGTATCAACGGCAGTTGGTTCGCCTAACCACTAAGCCTACATTTACTATTTTATTCTCAGTATTAACTTACACTTCAACAAGAGGCCGGCCACTTCTCCATATATTTGGAAGAAAATGAACTTATAATTTTTCATGATTTCACTCAAGACCTGCCGAGACTGATATCCGAACTCGGATCCCGATGTAACATGTCCAGTGCTCTTATCACTGACCCACTGCCTCGGCTTAAATAGCTGATTGACATAGACACGTTGCTAGGTTTTTGTGATTTTTTTGTATAAAAAAGTGCAATACTTTGGCTTGAAGTTGAGGTTAACTGACGTTTGTGTGTATTTTGTTCCCTTTGAGATTTTCAAGGTGTGACCATTAGTCATGCTGAATTTATGTTTTTCGTTTTACTACAAAGTTGGTATGACCACGTTGTCGGTCTGGTTGGTTGGACATTTGCATTTTCCGATGAATCCATAGATCTTTATTACGTCAAAGCGTATTATGTAATCTCATTTGAATAGAGGAAGAATACTATTTTTTTATTTACTGTAGAAAAATAAATTTTCGTTGGGGTTTTAATTTCGTGGATCGGCTCATCTACGAAAACAAATCCCCACGAATTTAAATGCAGAGATAAGGCATTTTTTCAAAAATCAAAATCCACTAATTCACATCCCCACGAAATAGCCATTTTAGTAAAAAAAACCACGAAAATTGAGCCCAACGAAAATAGATGAAACTACAGCATTCATTTGACTTCTGTTTAATAAAACAGTACTTACTTTTGTCTCACCTCTTACATACTGCAGTTTTATCTTATTGATCTCAAACAGAAACAACGAAACATTCAAGTGGTATCGTGTATTTGCGCGGAACATTTAATTTCGTGGTTGAGTTTGTTCATAATTATGTGTGTGTCTTCTTAAAAGACTTAAAATGGTATAACTTTTGAATTTCGACTTAAATGTCATTTGTAAACCATTCTGAAAATTGGTTTTATACACACAATAAAGTTTTTTTTTTCTTTGAATCATAATGATGACATTTCATCATGGTATAAATTTTTGTCGCATGCTTAGCAAAGCATATTTCTTTCCAAGTTATCTCTGAGCATTGAATA